>VMDO01029267.1:0-22812 GCA_007922755.1 Pedetes capensis | reverse complement strand
AAAATGTATTTGCAATGAAAAGGTCATTGGTCTGACAAAATTCTATCATGCGATCTCCAGCTTCGTTTCTGTCACCAAGACCATATTTTCCAACTACTGGGCCTTCTTCTTTGTTTCCAACCTTTGCGTTCCAGTCACCAGTGATTATCAGTATGTCTTGATTGCATGTTTGATCTATTTCAGATTGCAGAAGCTGATAAAAGTCTTCCCTTTCTTCATTTGTGGCCTTAGTGTTGGGTGCATAAATTTGTATAATAGTCATATTAACTAGCCTTCCTTGTAGGCATATGGATATTATTCTATCACTGACAACATTGTATTTCATGACAGATCTTGAAATGTCTTTTTTGATGACGAATGCAACCCCATTTCTCTTTAGTTTATCATTCCCAGCTCAAAATGGCCTATGCTGGTCCATTTTAGCTCACTGATGCCTAGAATGTCAATGTTTATGTGCTCCATTTCTCTTTTAACAATTTCTAATTTTCATAGATTCATACTACATACATTCCATGTTCCAATTATTAATGGATGTTTACAGTTGTTTCTCCTCATTTTGAGTTGTGCCACATCAGCAAGTTGGGCCCCCTGGGGTTTTACTCCATTTCCGTCATCACGGTAGACTCTATTTGGAGGAGGCAACTCTTCCCCAGTAGTCTTTTGAGTGCCTTCCAACCTGGGGGCCTCATTTTCTGGCACTATATCTGATACTGTTTCTTTGCTCTCCATAGGGTTTTCAATGGCTTGTTGTTTTGGGAGTGGCTCGCCAGGTCCTACTCCCTAGTCTGTCTTATTCTGGAAGCTCAGCTGAAAACCTGTCCACCATGGGTAACCTTGCTCATGTCTGAGGTTACAGTGGCAGAGCTCTCAGCCTCATTGCAGCACACAAACTCCCACAGTGCGGCAAACTGACAGACGTGTGGGGGAGTGTTAGCATAGGTTTGAGAGAAACAATAGCATTTAGAAAATTGGAAGGAATGCTATAAGAATTCTCTTCAAGGAAAGAGTCAAGTTTATATAATACCCAATCTACTAAAAATTTCATACCAGTTTAAAAGTTCAGTAATATTCTATGCTCACTGAGAAATTTATATTTAAAAACTACTTTCTTGAAAAGATTGCTCTATGGTAATTGTTTTTATTGCTTATTTTATATCCATAGTATAAGAGATGAAGAAATTGAATAATCTATCTTTAATTTAATGGTAGACACAGATTGGACCTTTCTCAATCTCTTTAAAGTTAATAAGAAAAGAATATTTTCAAGAATCTCATAGATGACGTGACATATTTCACAGAAGAAGATTCTTACTGATCATTTATCTTTAAAGCTGTATTACAGATGAACATCAGCCCTACTTGATTCTGGCCAAGATTTCTCTAGTGTGTTGTTTGTTGTTATTAGATGCCATCAAGTTGGGTTCAACTCATAGTGACCTTATGTACAACAGAATGAAACACTCCCCAATTCTGTGCCAGGAACACAATCTTTTTATGTTTAATCCCATTGTTGCAGTCATTGTGTCAATTTATCTACTTGAAGGTCTTCTTTTTTTCATTGACCTGCCACTCCCCCAAAAATGATGTCCTTCTGTAGGGATTAGTCCCTCATGACAATAGGTCCAAAATACATAAGACATAGGCTAGCCATGCTTGTTTCCAAGAAACACTCTAATTGAACTTCTTCTAGGATGAATCTGTTGGTTCTTTTGACAGTCCATGGTATATTCAGTATTCATCTCCAATACAACAATTTAAAGGCACCAATTCTTCTCCTATCTCCCTTACTCAATGTCCAGCTTCCACAAGCAAATGATGTAACTGAAAAATACCACGGCATAAGTCAGGGGCACTTTCATTTTCTATATGATATCTTCACTTTTCAACACTTTAAAGAGGTCTTTTACAACAGCTTATCTCAATGCAATGCATCTTTTGATTTCTTTCTTTCCTTCTTTCTCCTTCTCCACCTCCTCCTCCTCCTCCTCCTCCTCCTCCTCTTTCTTTTTCTGCTTCTGCTGCTGCTGCTGCTGCTGCTGCTGCTGCTGCTGCTTCTTCTTCTTCTTCTTCTTCTTCTTCTTCTTCTTCTTCTTCTTCTTCTTCTTCTTCTTTGCAGTATTGGGGATTGAACCCAGGGCCTCATGCTTGCACATGCTCTGCAAGTGCTGGACCACTGAGCTGTACCCCCAGCCCATATTTTTACTATTTGAGACAGGGTCTAGCTAAGTTACACAGACTGTCTCTGGTCTTGAAGTTGCAATCCTCCTGCCTCTGCCTCCCAAGCCTCTGGGATTACAGGTGTGTGCCACCATGCCTGGGTTCTTTTGATTTCTTGACTGCTACTTCCATGAATTTTGTTGACTGTAGCATAAAATAAAGTAAAATCTTGGACAATCTCACTCTTTTCTCCATTTTTCATGAAGTTGTGTACTGACTCAGTTGTAAGGACTTTTGTTTGGTTGATGTTGAGGCACAATACACACTGAAGCCTGCATTCTTTGACCTTCATCAGTAAATGTTTTAGATCCTCTTCACTTCAGCAAGCTGAGTTGTGTCATATGCATAATGCAAGTTGTTAATGAATCTTCCTCCAATCGTGATGTTGCATTCTTCTTCATAAAATCCAGCTTCTCAGATTATTTGCTTAGCATAGAGGTAGTATTCTTTAAAAAAGGGAGAAGGTCCCAGTAGCCCACCTGTGAAACAATTAGCATTAAAGACCCTATCAATAGCAGAGAAGTACTGACAATAGTGCTGGGCATGGCACATTGTCAGGTAGTATTTCACCTGCTGTATATGGGGTCGCTATGAGTTGGACCCAACTCAATGGCACCTAAAAATAATAACAAATTTTTGAAAATATCAAAGACCACAAGACGAAAAAAGACTAAAGAACTTTCACTGAGTAGAGAAAACACAGGAGATATGACAACTGATAAAGGTCTCAAGATACTGGGAGAATATCTCTAAAATCATAGGGTCAATTGGAATGCCCTTCTACTCTATTATGGGAGGATCCCAAAGCTCTCCTCTGATCATTTAGTAGTATATCATAAAGTAACCCAGTCAGTTAAAATATATAAAGTTGTGTCATTATTCCCAAAATGTCTTTCATCAAATGTAGACATTGTCAATAGAGCTGGGTCCTCTTGCAAAATGTAATTGTCTCCTTGGTACAGCCTGGAATTTCAGCCCTTTCCTCTTGCTGCGATGGAAACAGGGGCTGTGACTTCCTAGTTGACCTTCTCTCAATTTAGACCTTTTCCTGCCAGTCTTGGACATATGTCTCCTCTTGACAAATGATTAGATTGCTTTGTTTGGCAAATATGGGGCTTCTTTCTGGTGGGTTCTGAATCCTGATAGTATTGTCATCCACCATTGTTTTCAGGGCTGTTTTGTTATTGTTGTTAGGTGTCCTTGAGTTGGGCCAACTCATACTGAGTCATCAGAAATTCCTACCATTTCTATACACCCAGGCCAACAATAAAAATAACTGTTAGAATAGATATTCAGCTAAAGTAACGCAATAACTATGGAAATAAAAAGTAGTAATCCCAAAGAAAGCATTTGGACAATGTCAGCCAGTGAGTTAAAAAATAATGATGGTGTTGAGTCACTTACACATGCTAACGATTTTTGTAACTGAATAGATTGCTTTTCCTTATCTCTTTCCTTCTGTGACCTGCCTGTTAGCTAGAATTGCTTGGGGATACTCATAATTGCTTTAATTACTACTCTAATTGATTTCCATTTTTAATGAAGACAAAGGTGGAAAATACATTGTGCCATGTGTTTAGTATCACTCCAATTACTGTTTATCAAGCATCAAATTTTGTGCAAGATGTAAAAACAAAGAATTAAATAACACACCTGGCAATAAGAGCTCCAGAGAATATATAGCACCTAGGCAAATAATTGTTGTTGTTGTTGTTAGGTGCCATCGAGTCGGTATCCGACTCATAGTGACCCTCTGTACAACAGGGGAAACACTATTGTCAGTGCTTCTCTGCTGTTCATAGGGCTTTCAATGGCAGATTGATTTTTGGGAGGGGGTTGCCAGGTCCTTCTCCCAAGCCTACAGCTTCTGGTGTTCCCAGGTGGTTTCCTATCCAGGTACTAACCAGGCCCGACCCTGCTTAGCTTCCAAGATCTGACGGGATCGGATGCCACAGGGCTACAGCTGCAGGCAGGCGAATAATTACACTCAATGAAATCATCAGTGAATTTGAATAAATCAGATTATATGAGAACATTTGGTTTATGGGTTGAGGCAAGGACACCAGATTTGGAACTATTTTTGAAAGCGTGAAATTTCAGGCAATAATATACCATCAGCTTGTAAGCACATGAATAACGTTGTTGTTGTTGTTAGGTACTATCAAGTTGGTATCTGACTCATAGCAACCCTATGTACAACAGGGAAATACTATTGCCAGTATTTCTCTGCTATTCATAAGGTTTTCAATGGCTGATTGTTTTTTGGGAGTTCCTGCACTTGGTGTGCCCAGGTGGTCTCCTATCCAAGTACTATCCAGACGTTACCCTGCTTAGTTTCTGGGATCTGGTGGGATCAGATGCCACAGTGGTATAGCCGCAGGCATGAATAAGTTAGCTTCTGTTTAATTCTCTATCCTAAGTATCAAAACTCCTGTTTAAGCAACAAAACTCCAAATCTAATATTTTATGAAACAACTTTATTCAAACATTTTACAATTGTCTCTGGCACCAGTATCTTCATAATCATCAGAACTACATCTTGCTTCATTTAACACAGATTCCCCTAATACATCATCATCAGTATCCTGTGAATTCTTTAAAGTACTTTTTAGCATCCATCTGTGATGCTTAAATATTCATTTAAAAACTTTAAGATAATATCTGAAGTAGAAATATAATTTTCCCTACAAAGATATATATGTGAGCCTTATATTCAGCCTTGTTTTATAGTAATGCTTAAAACATTTATTTTTAAATATGTAAAAGTTAAAACTGAGAATATATCTCAGAAATGATTGCCAAAATACATTAAAGAATTTATTGGCTTTTAAACTAATTATATCGTTTGACTCTGTGAGCCTCCAAAGCTAAATGAAGGTATTTCAGTTTGATGTGTGTTTTTAAGTGAACCATTTTTGTTTGTTGTTGTTAAGTGCCATCCAGTGAGTCTGACCCATAGTGAGCCTATGTACCACAGAACAAAACACTCCCTGACACTGACCATGCTTGGCCCTATTGTCAGGGCTTCTCTGCTATTCATAGGGTTTTCAATGATGGACTGTTTCAGGACTGTTTTGGGAGTGAGTTGCCAGGTCCTTCTCCCATTTTTACTATGTGGGGGATTGAATGAACCTAGGGCCTCAGAGAGGGAAGAACAGCACTCCAGCAACTGAGCTAAACCCCAGCTCCTTCATTTTTGTTTAAATAAAGTAAATCAGAAGATCCCTCAAATGATGAAAAAAATACCTTGTAAAGGTCATATATAAGTAACATCCATTTCTCTTAAGTTTGGAGAAATAATTTCCTTTTACTTAATTATAAGAAGGAATTGACAACCATAAATTATTCCCTTGCTGCTCCATAAAGGAGCTGAAAGCCAGATTACAATTGTGATGATAAATGAATGGGAGGGTTTAAATGAACATATTGGGCAAAACTTTAATAAGATTATCTATAAAGGAGAGTGGAAAAATAGGCTTGCAGGCAGAAAGAGATATATATATTTTAAGGGCTGTGTTTATTAGTTTCTTTTGAAAGAGAGACATAGCATATTTAATTGTTGGTAGAAGGAGCTTAAGGAGCTTGTAAAGAGGGAGCGTTTGAAGACGAAAGTTAAAGACTTTCTCACTGGTCATATGGAGTAACTAGCAACTAGTGTGATGCTGCCATACACTCTCATAAACTGTGTAGAATGTGTGCCTATCAGTTATAGGCATTCTACCCCATGTGTCAAAACAATAGACTATTTGTGAAAAGGAAACTCATGAGATGAATCTCATGTCTTCTCTGTACATCTTAGTGACAGCCTGTCTGGAGCCCTTGCCTAGCATGCAGGAGGCCTTGGGCTCAAGCCCCCAGTACGGCAAAAAAAAAAAAAAAAAAAAAAAAGGTATGTGAATCCCACCAAGCTCAGGAAGAGTAGCACAGACCTTGACTTTCTACACACAAAGCAAAAAGTCAATACTACAGAAATTCAATGAAATCAGCAACCAATTAGCTATCTGTTAGAATAAAAACCAACATTATTCGAAAGAAGAAAACAGAATTAAGTCTTTATAGTATTTTCACAAAATGTCTAGTTATATAATAAAAATCACTAGATATAGGAAACAAAAGTCAATAAAAATATTTAGTGATGGACTGGAAGTTGGTTTTAACACAGAATTTAAATCAACTATTAAAATATGATCAAGATCTTAATGTCTGGCTTAATGTCAGGCTGAATGATGTCTTAACAAATGATAAAAAAGAGATTCCCAGGAGAGAAATAGAACCTATAGGGACAATTGAGTGAAAATTTTTGCATGGAAAATTACAGTAAATGAGGCAAAATTCCTTAAAATTACTTTAAAACTACACTGAAAAATTTACAGGAAAGGTTAGTAAACTTAAATATAGATCAATAGAATTATTGAACTTATGTACTGGAAAAAGAGAAAACCAACAAGCATGATTATATTTCAAAAGTTCATATTAAATTAAACTTCCCACAGGTGGTAAAAAATAAGCTCTAGACAAATAACAAATATAGAAAAAAAAGCAACAATAAAAATACCAACCTTAAAAGCAGGAGAGAGCAAAGCTAAACAAGCAAAAAGCAATCTGAACTGGGTAGTACTTGATAGAAAGGTATGGCTCTGTGTGAGTTTCACATCTTAATGTCATTTAGTAAAAAGGAAAGTCCCCAATTCTGTCATTCAGGAAGGGCAAAACTCCAATAGAAAAATCAATAGTCAAGCTGACTCAAAAAACTACAGGATAGTCATTGAAAAAAAGAATAATGAGGTGACATAAAGGCCAAAATAAGCAGATAAGGCTTCAGAAGGAACTCTTATTGTTAGGTGCCATTGAGTAGGGTCCAACTCATGGGGAACCATAGGATTTTCAGTGACTGATTGTTTTCGTATTGTTTTGAGAATGAACTGTCATATATCCTCCTCCTATTTTTCAGTTCTGGGGCTTGAACCTGGGTCCTCAGAAAGTATGGAGCACTCTACAAACTGAGTAAAACCTCAGCCCTAGCTTAACAAAATAAAAGTAAAATATACTTATAAATAATGGAAGGTGAGAAAATTTCAGCAAAGAAAATTATGGGAAAAATAGAAATTATAGATGTAAAAAAGTTATCTGAAATAGAAGTACAAATCACTAGAGATCTGAGAGCAAAATAAAGAACCAGCAAACTGGAAGGCAGATGAAGAAAAATCATAGAATTAAAGGAATAGAATAATCAGTCATGAAGAGACAGATCAGAGATTCTATCTTTTCAGGAATAGTATTTAAAAAATTAATATAGATTGCTAAAAAGCAACATTGTAGGGCTGGGTGGTAGCTCAATGTAGAGCACTCATCTAGCATGTGACAGGCCCTGGGTTTAACCTCCTGCTACTAGAAAAAATGTTGCGAAATTCAAGAATATCAGTAAACCATTAATCATTAAATATCAGTAAATCATTAATGAAGACTAATTCAAAGAAAACTATACCTGTGTATATTACAATCAATTTGCTGAAAACCAAAGATAAATAAAATGGTTTGATTTAGTTAAAAAAATTATACATTGCATAAAGAATTACAATTATAATTTTAAATCATTTTTCATCAGAAATAATGGAAGAAAAGAGTGGAAAATAACCTTGAAAATGTTGAAAGAAAAAGTAAAAAGTCACCTGAAACTTTGTGTTCAGTGAAAATATCCTTGGAGAAAAATTTCATATGAAAGCATTTTCAGGTACAAGAAAACTAAGAAGATGTGTTGTCAGCAATTTAAAGGAATTGTTAAAGAAACTTGTTAAGGCTGAATTAAATGAAAACATGAGTTAAATGAGGTAATGGTTACATGGATCTTCAGAAAATAATGAAGAACAAGAGAAAATAAAAATTATTTTTCATCTTAATTCCTTTGAAGTACATCTGCTAGTATTTATAGTGCCCCTCCAAGATTCATGCATGCTAACAATATGAAATATGACCTTATTTAGAAATAGGATCTTTGCATATGTCATTACATTAAGATGAATTCAGACTGAGTTAGGATCTGGTCTAATACAATATGATTGAAATCTTCATAAAGGAGGAGCAGATACACTGATAATCAGAGGAAAGACAGCTTGTGAAGACAGAAGTAGACTGGCACGATGTGCCTGTAAAACAAGGATTACCAACCACCATTGGAAGCTAGGTAGAAAAAATGAAGGATTTTCCATTAGAGTCTTCAGATAGAACACCATCTTGCTAAAACCGTGATATACACCTTGGGCACATATGTATAACTGTGAAAGAATAAATTTCAGTTTGTGGCACATATTACAGCAACACCAGTAAAATAATTTTGTTGTTAGCAATAGACAATTTAAAATAAATATTTCCACATTATAGGATTTATAGTGTATATCAATATAATCTATACTGCAAACATAGGATAAATGCTCAAAATTAGAGATTGGTAAATGTATGAACACATTGTTGAGAATATACATATTTTATATGAAATTGCACAGTATTAACCCTTTATAAGATGTGAAAAGTTAAGCATGTAAAGTGAGCTCAGTAGAGCAACCACTAAACATATATAAAAATATATAACTAAAATTCCAGTGAATATTAAAGGAAAATTCTAGAAATATTCAATTAAACTTAAAATAGGCAGGAGAGGAAGAACAAAGTAACATGGGAAACAGAAAACAAATAATAAAATGATGAGTTATCTCAAACATATCAATAACTATTAATATTTATAATATCAATAACCTATTGGTAAATATATAGCATTAATAACCAATATAAATGCTAGTAAACTAAATTCTTCTTTAATTTTTCTGAGGTACTTGGGGTTGAACCCAGGGCCTCATGCTTGCATGCTCTGCAAGTGCTGGACCACTGAGCTGCACCTCCAGCCCATTTTTACTTTTTTTTTTTTGAGACAGGGTCTCACTAAATTACACAGACTGCCTCTGGTCTCGAACTTGTGATCCTCCCACCTCTGGCTCCCAAGCCACTGGGATTATAGGCGTGTGCCACCGCACCTGGTGTAAACTAAATTCTTTAATTAAAAGGGAAAGGTGGTTAAAATCTAAATTTAGCTTCATGTTGTCTTTATGAAATAACATTTTAAATATCAATAAAATATATTTATAAAATTTCCTGGACTAAACAAGAAAAAAAAAGAAATCATAAATTGTCAATATCACACTCAAAAGTAGGGTGATTGAAAAAGAGACTATATTTATTAAAAGGAGACTATGGCAACTCGATAAACATCTCTAATGTAATTTTAACAGGTAGTAGACAAGTTCTATGAAAGCCGTAACTTATCAATGCTTACTCAAGAAGAAACCTCATGTGTCTGTCAGCTTGTTGTGCCGTAGGGGCTTGCGTATTGCTGTGATACTGAAAGCTTTGCAGCTGGTATGGGGCCATACATGGTGAACAGGTTTTAAGTGAGTTTCCAGAATAAGACAAACTAGGGAGAAGGACCTGAAATCCCACCCCCAAAATAATTAGCCATTGATAAACCTATGAATAACAGAGAAGCATTGTCAAATATAATTCCAGAAAATGAGCCTCCCAGCCTGGAAGGCATTCAATAAATTACAGTGGAAGAGTTACCTCTTCAAAGTAGAATCTACCTCAATGATCATTGATAGGAATGGAGGAAAGCCTCTGGGACCTCCATCTGCCGTCACAAGAATCTAAAGGAGAAAAACAAAACAAAACAAACAAACAAAAAACCCATAGTGACTGAAACAGTGGGTGCAAACATAAAAAGATTGGGTGCATGGCATGGTGTTGGGGAGTATTTTATACTGTTGGATATAGGGTCATTATGAGTTGGATCTGACTCCACAACACCTAACAATAACAAGAACATTCAAGAAGAAATAGTTAACCTAAATAGCATTACCCATTAAGCAAATTGAATTTGTAAACACTTTTCCATAAAGAAAACTCCAGGTACAGAGAGATTTCTTGCATAATTCCACCAAACAATTTACATATAAATACTTCCAATTCTGGGCAACTCTTCCAAAGATAATAAGAGAAAGAAAAATTTCCTAATTCATTTTCTTAGACAACATTATTCTGATAACAAACCAGATAAATTTTTACCAGGAAAAACCATATGCCAATATACCTCAGAAATATAATTGGGAAAAATACATAAAAATATTAGTCATTTAAATCAATCAATAAATAAAACAGAAAATGCACCAAGGCCAAGTAAGATTTATGTTTAGAATGCAAGGTTGGTTTATAATTAAAGAATCTATTAATGTACTTAATCATTTTAATAAAATAAAGGCAGTAAATCATATCATCATCTTAGTGGATGTGGAAAAAGATAACAAAACTCAATACTTATTCCTGATATAAACAACTTTTCAACAAACACATAATAGGACAGAACATCCTTAATATGATCAATGGTGTCTATCATAAAGCTTACTCTTAATATCTCAATGGTAATACATGAATGGTTTCTCATTAAGTTTTGTGACAAGTCAAAGAATGTCCATTAACAACTATTCTGGAGACCTTAGCTAGACTACAGCATGCAAGAAAAAGAAATAAATAATATAAAGATTTTTAGTGCAAAAATAAAACTATCTATGTTTGTAAATGATACAGTTACTATGATATCAACTAAACAACTATTCTAAATAATGTCCTAATATATGAATTTGCGGGCTGGGATTTAGCTCAGTGGGTAGAGCGCTGCGCTGCAGTCTCTGAGGTCCCGAGTTCAATTCCCAGCACCGCAAAAATGGGAGACGGGCCTGGTGATCCACTCCCAAGGTAATCCCGAAACAGTCAGCCATTGAAAACCCTATGAAGGTCGCTATGAGTCGGATACCGACTCGATGGCACCTAACAACAACAACAACATATGAATTTAGCAAAGCTGATCATAGGATATAAGGAAAATATAGAAAATTAATTTTGTTCTTATATATAAGCATCAAATAACTGGAAAATAAAACTTACAAAGCTACTCATTTCCCAAGAGTATCACAAAAAAATGCCTGCAGCTGTACCTCTATGGTGTGCAATCCTGTCAGATCTTGGAAGATCTTGGAAGCTAAGCAGGATTGGGCCTGGTTAGTACTTGGATGGGAGACTGTCTATGAACACCACGTACTGTAGGCTTGGGAGAAGGACCTGGCAGCCCATTCCCCCCTCCAAAAAATAAAAATAAAATAAATAAAATAAAACAACCAGCCATTGAAAACCCTATGAGTAGCACAGAAGCACTAACAATACTGTTTCACCTGTTGTACATTGGGTCACCATGAGTCATACACTGATTTGACAGCACCTAAACAACAACATCAAAAAATATTTCTAAGTCAATTTAACAAAATACACACAAACTCTTTTCACAAAAAACCTACTTAACATTGCTGAAAGCTTAAAACAAAACTGAATTAAATTGAGATATCATGAGCATAGTTTGAAAGAGTCAATATTACTAAATTGGCAATTCTTCCCCAAGTAATCTATTAATTTAATTCAATGCTAGTCTCAGTCTGATTAAGAACTTCTGTAGAAATTAATAATTCAACATTATGTGGAGATTCTAAAGAACTATATCATCTAAACCAATCTTAAAAAATGAAGAATCACATTGGAGGACTTCAAATGTCTGATTGATCACTTACTAGGGAATCATAATGTATGGACATTAATACTGAAAAATAGATTAATGAAACAGAATGAAGGGCATAGAAACAAATTTATGCCTTTATGGTCATTTGAGATTCGACAAAATTGCCAATACTACCTGATAGCATCAGGAACATTTTCAACGATCATACTGGAAAATAAAATAATTGTAAAGGAAAAAATGAACGGACGATTGGTCAGAGTTGGATCATGAATCTAAGCACCAAATATATAAACACAAATTTGTACTAAAATAGGTAAAAGATTATCATGACTGAGATGAGGGCAAAATTTCTTAAACAGGATAGATAGTATCAAAATTTGAAACTAACTTTGTCCCTTTCATGAAACAAGGCACTTCCTGGTTTATTACGGCAAGTCCTGTGAATTCTGATGATTGCTTTCCCCAGCACCATGGACTAGAAACATTTTGCAGGCTGTAAACCAGAAAGATTATAGGGCTTGCCTCAAGTGTTCCAGTGTCCATCTTCCAGTGATGACTTTCCTGCAAAGCCTGAAATCTAATGATTTCAGAACCATTTTTAATCTCTTTTTATCCATCTTTGTTGTTTGTTATATTAAATTTGTTTACTGCTTCTCGTTTAGTTAGAATCAGTGCAAAAATGATCAAAAAATAAAGTTCGCTGATGACTACATAAGGGATTGGAGAGATATTTGATAATAAAAGCACAAATTGTTGAATCAATATGGTGAATCTATAAGGGTCCACTGTAAATATCTTTACCATGCTTATTTGATTAAAATTTTTCCTGAAACAATTTTAAGGGAAAATAAACAGTCTCTCTGTGAAGTGATATCAAGCAGTCTAACATATTGATGACTGGAGTAGTCTAGAAAGAGCTGACTTGGAAAATGGGAGAAGACAAATTTTTGGAGTAATAATAACTGAAATTTCCCAAATTTAGAAGACTTTGACAAAAAGCTTTTTTTCAAGGTCAGCAAACATCAAGCAAGACAAATGCATACACATATACACATTGACAGCTAGATACATCGTGGCCAAACTTTTGTTAAAAAAAGAGGGGGAGTTATAAAATCATTGAATGTAGCAAGAAGAAAAAAAAGACAATGAATCAAATGCATATTGCATAAATGAGAAAGACACCATGAACACTAGCTGATTTCTCATCAGAAAGTACTGGAATCAGAAGACAATGAAAAAATATATTTAAAATTCTAAAAACAAAATCTATCAACAAACTATGGCTTTCTAAAATAGCCTACAAAAATATAGGTGAAGACAAAATATTTTCAGATTAGTTATAAATTGCTACTAAGGATACTGACAGAATACATTGCCACCAGACCTGAACTAGAAGAAATGTTAAAAAATGTTAAGATGAAGAAAATGATAACACAGGCAATCTCAGATCTTGAGGGGGGGAGCCCCAGAAATGATGTATATGTCAGTATCTTATATTGATTATCCCTTAATTCCTTGAGTTTCTTTTAAGGCAAAGGACTGCTGTGTGTGTGTGTGTGTGTGTGTGTGTGTAAAATTAACATGGCTACATGGGAGCTGGGGCATAGAAGCAACAGTTAAAGCAAAAACACCACAAAATTATCAGAGGTTATTTATACTACCATAAAACTCATATCTGTGAAGCAGGAAATGTGAACTGGGATCTTGGGAGTGTCAGGATTAAGTGGGAAGTGGTACAATATTAATTCTAAGTAGATTGGCAATTTGATGTTGTAGTTTTGTAACCATTCCTGAAAACACTAAAAACCTGCTCAAAAGAATAGGAGCTAAAAAGTCAATAGATGAAAAAGTAGAATTAAAAAAAAAACTTTAATTTATGCCCTCAAAGAGGCAAAGAAGCAAGTCTGAAGTAATTAAGATATGGAAGATACGACAGAAATAGAAGAAAGTTAAGCTGATCACAAAATTTGAAAGTAAAGGAAATGTCAAATAGAGAAGTTGACCTTAGACAAAAGATTGGACTTGCTTTTGAATATGTCAGAAAAGAGCAGGAGAGGGAAACCAGCAACAGAGAGGTAGGAACAATGATAGCATCAGGATACTGGTTTGCTTTATGTGATAGAAGGCACCTCACTGTTGCATATCTGGGTCTAGTGGGGCTTCGAGGTACTGGACTTGGAAACTAGAGGAGGCAAAGCACCCAGACGGTATTTAAAGGTAGATGGAAACAAAGGTTGTGCTCACAACATAATCTAGGGAAATCCCTCTGTTTAGTAATGCTGTCATCATTACAAAGTAATACCTTCAAAACAATAATTCAATTTAGTGGAAGGCCTAGAAAATTGTCTCATCTTAAATTACAAACAACAGGGTTTTAAAGAGAATATAATGGATGTATGCCCATACTATTTGAGGAGTTATAGCCAAATTGTTGACCCTTTTCCTTCATTTTATCAAAGAATTGAACACAAATTACTGAACTTACAGTGTGACAAGAGATTTTATTTAGCCATTAGAAAGCTTGCCTTCTAAGGTTTGAGGTGATGGATATGCTAATTACCTGGTTGCCCAAGGTATTCGTGTATCAAAACCTCACATTGTTCACATAAATTTGAGCAATCATTATATGTCAACTGAAACAAAACAGAAAGAAGACAATAATATTCTCATTTTCGTATTCCAAATTATTCAAGGAAAATACTGAAGAATATCTGGGGACATGCAAAAGTTCTGTCTACCACCACCATGGAAAAATAGTTTTGAGTACACACTAAAATGTATAGATAGTAAGTATAGGATTCATAGACTTTTAATAAATATATACACATATAAACACCAATTATGATAACCACTTTTTAAAATTCACTCTTAACCTCTGACTATCCATTTTTTTCTGTCAAAGGCAAGAACAATTTTGATTTCCATCACTATAGGTCTATTTGGTCTACTTGTATATTTTTATAAATATAATAGTTGAATATGTCCTTTTTAAAATTTCATTACTTTTTCAGCATAATAGTCACATGATTATTATTGTTGTTACATGTATTCATACTTTGTTTCTCTTTATTGCTGAGTAGTGTTCAATTATATGGATGTACTACAATTAAGTTACCCATTCATTTATTGCTGGATAGTTGGGTTATTCTCAGTTTGGGGCTCCTGACTCACACTGCCATTAACATGTAGTTATATTTCTCCTTTATTTTGGGCAAATAACCTAGGAGTGGAATTTCTGCTTCACAGGCAACAACATGTATATATCTCTAAATAATTATGCTGAGTGAACAGAAAAGAATGCATTCTATATGATTTAATTTATATATATATATAACTCTAGAAAAGGCAAACTAACATAATATCAGAAATCTCAAAAGTGTTTGCAGGGGGTGGGTTCAGGCAAGAGGGAAAAAACACAAAGGATAAATTTTATACACACACAAACATCAGAATTGATAAAATCATATAGTTTCAGTACATATGCTAATTGTACATCAGTTGTATGCCAATAAAGCTGTTTAAAAATAGTTATCCTATATTCCTACATTGAATCATTCCCTATTCTATTTTCTGAAATTACCTGGATAAATCTGGCTTTATTTCTTCCATAGATGTCTGATGAATTCCCAAAGTATCTTGTATTTTTTTTTCTTTTTAAATCAGTTTGGTAAGTTATTTGCAATTTATGGACAGTATCAAATTCATTAGCAAAATATTTATCTTACTATACTCATATTCTTTCAATATCTGAGGATCTTTAACAACGGCTACTTTGTGTTTATTTTTTTCTTGATCATTCTCCCTAGGGGTTCATTAATTTTATTAATATATTTTCTAAACTTTTGCTTTAGAATTTTCCCTATTGTTTGCTTTTTCTTTTTTTATATCTTTTGTATAGTTAGAATTTCTAACTATTTGCTTTTAGTACATTTATCTTTCTATAGCCTTTCAGGATTCAAAATGATGTGGTTTACTTTGTTTCTTCTCTAACATCTGCAATTAAAGCTATAAAATTATTTGTAAACATATTATCAATTATCTCACAATTTTTATATGTGTGCTTAAATTTTCTTTCTACTTAAAGTAATTTGTAGATTCCCTTATGATTTCTTCTATCATACATTTGCTACACAGAAGTGTTTGGTTTAATTTCTAAACATTTTATGTTACTTTGGAATTCTAATTTGCATTGCTTCTTAATTTAAATAAGCTGAACTCACAAGATATATTCCATTAGATTCCAATTTTGAGACTTATTTATATTTACATTATGGCCCATTATATAATGTGTCTTGGAGACCACATCACATGCAGTTAAAAAGAATACTTATTCTGTACTTGTTTGATATACTTTACTGTACAAACACTGATTAGGCTAAATTGTTCAGCATAGTTGTTTACTATATTTTAGTTTCCATTGATTTTTTTAAATCGTTTTTTCTATAAATTTCAGAGAAAATGTTAAAATTTCAAACTGTTGGGTATTTCTTTCTTCTTTCACTTCTGTCATTTTCTGCCTCATGTATTTTGAAGCTTTTTGACTGGGCACATAGATATTCACAATTTTTATATCTTATGTATTTACCTATTGCTCACTATGAGATTATACTTTTGATCTCTGTGAACACTTGTCTTAAAGTCTATCTTGTTTCATATTTGTACAGTTACACCAGATTTCTTGTGTCCCATGTTTGCATGGTAAATCTTGTCAATGCTTTTATTTTCATCTAGGTTTTTTTTTTATTGAAAATGTGATTCAGTCAGATAGCATAGTGTTGACATTTTTTTCTTTTATTTATTTTTAATTTCTGTCATTAATTGGAAAGTTCAGTTCATTTGCACTTATGTTATTATTGGATTTAGGTATTTCATATTTGCAATATATTTATATTTGTCCCATTTGTTCCTGTTATCTTTGTTATTCTCATTCTGCTTTCTTTTGATATAGTCAACATGTATGTAGTTGATTTTAATTTCTTTTTGCTTTACTTCTTAAACTACTACCTTTTATTTAGTGGAAGAGCTACTATTTACAATATTTATCTGTATCACAGTCAACTTAATATTGTACCACTTCATGGAAAATATAGACAGATTGGAGAGTGTAATGCCATACATCATGTATATACATACATAACTCCATAGATATGCAACTATGCTCATTTAAGATGGCAGAATATAAATTTTTAGGATTTCCTTAGTTAACATTTTAAATGTAAAGATAAAATTAAAGAATGTATTAGTTTTTCATATTCTTCATTATTCTCTGTAGAGCCTAATTTATACTTGCTAGCATTTTTCTTCATCCTGAAGGATTTCCTTTATCATGTATTATAGTACCAATCTACAAGCTCTGTTCTCTGAAATCTCAAGCCAGTAAAATTTCAGACACATTCTTCTATCTACATAATTCATGCTATGGACTGGGGAATGAAATTAGGGTAAAAGTGACATAAAAATGGATTATATGTAGCACATATTCCTTTTTTCAGTGGAAAATTATCTCCCATTTTCTGTCTACAGTTGGTTATTCTAATGGTACTTCATATAGTTGATTTTTGCAATTAATCCTAAATTCATAACTTTTGTCTGCAAAAGATTTATCTGCTAATAGGTGCTCTGCCATTACTGACTTTATTGTTGTTAGGTGCTGTCGAGTCAGTGTCCAACTCATAGCGACCCTACATACAACAGGTGAAACACTATTGTCAGTGCTTCTCTACTATTCATAGAGTTTTCAATGGCTGATTGTTTTTTGGAAGGGGGTTGCTTGGTCTTTCTTTCATTACTGACATTGGACTCCTTCATTTGCTCAATTTTAAAATTCATTTTATAACATTATGCTGTTTCTCTATGATAAATAGCTATTAGCAATAAATATATCTACAACTTAATGGAAAACTAATGGAATCATCTATTTGTATGTAAAATTATATTTTCAAGAGTATTTACTGAGAAATGAACATGTGCCTATATATGCTTTGAGCCAAAGTTTCTCTTCAATGCCACAAATGAATGACTTAAAACAGTCTTTCCCAAACTTTAATGAAATGTTCTTAGAATGCAGATTCCAGTTTGGTATTGTAAGAGGACACTAAGATTCTGCAGGGCATTGAGGTTCCCATAAAATGCTAAATTACTAATTAAGAAATATATTTTTGTAAGGGCCAGCAGTAGAGATGTCATTGCATAGATTTTGGCTCTTATAGCCAGACTGACATGAATTTGATATGCTGCTCTATGAGTGTATAAGTGTGTGACTTTGGGCAAATAAATTAACTATGCTAGTCTCAGTATACTCAACTGTGAAAGAGAATAATTGCATATATTTGGTGATACTATTGCCACACATTATTTCCAACCTTTTTAAAATTCTTGGAGCAAAGGTCAAGGGTAAGAGAAGAGATAGTAATAGAAATTCACTAATTGAACATACAATATGATAAAATATTTTCTTGAAATTATTTCATTAACAGCAAATTTCCATGAGAAATTACTTCCCACTTGTTTTTGTTGAATTAATAATAATTTCACATATTTAAATAAAGTTTTCATATGCCAAGCTACAGACATGCTTAAGGGAAGAGAATGACTAGTTGAAAAATGAAAATACTGTGAAACGAAGCAATTATTCAAGATAGATTCACTCAGCCCTTTAAAGAATGTGCTATAAAAGTTAGCTAAAACAAAACACAAACAAAAATCTCCCACAAAAACTGTGCAAAATCCTTTTGGAACATGAAATGTACTGTCATAATTTGAATCATGTTAGATAAGCAATGATAAATTTAGAAAACATTCTAAAGACATCTGGCATATGAAATATTTCATTAAAAATGTGCCACTCTTCTTTTGCCAAGACTACTTTTGGTCTGGAATTTACTTTTGGTCTGGAATTTATGCTCCCCATTTACCCATAACTGCACCTTGAATCTGAACAACAACAGAGTGGGAAAGAGATGAAAACAGTTCCTCCTGTTCTCATGCTTCTCACTGCCAATAAGTGTGCCAGAATCTTATGTGAAATCCCTTCATATTCTGTCAGGGAATAACTGTTTACATTGAGTTAAAGTGTCTAGGTGCCTTCATTTTACTATATTCTGTAAGTATGTGTTTGTTCAAAAAATAAATTTGAGCTGGGTCTGTTGGCTCATGCCTGTAATCTCAGAATTTGGCAGGCTAAGGTAGAAAAATCACTAGTTCAAGGTCAGCATGGGCTACAATATGGCTACCTCAATGTCCTAAATCAATTCAAAATATTTATTTTTCTTGGTCATCTTGACTTTGAAGAAGGTTCAGAAGTCACAAGATGCCAGATCTGGTGAATAAGGTAGATAGAGACAACCATAATGTTTTTATTTGACAGAAGTTGCTGTACCAGAAGCTGTGTGACATAGAGCATTGTTATGATGGAGAATAAAACTGGAGACATTAAAAAAGACTTCCAGAATTGCTTCAGAAATCCACAAGGAAGTTGGAATAATTGTGTTCAAAGTAAGGGAGAGTATTCATAAGGGAGTTAATGGCAATGTCTTTTACTGTTATAAATGATTTTTCTTTTAATATTCACTATATCTTTTGATCACACCTCATATATTTATTTAAATATATGAATGTCTGAATCAGTTTTCCAAATGATAATTAGTTTTCCAAATTATTGATTATTAGAATAACTTTAAGTGTATATGCAATGTAAAGGCAATTGACTTCTTTCATGGGTTTAATTTCCTATCTAAAATCATGATGCCTTTTCATTTGTTTAAGTCTTCTGAGTCTCTCAGATGCTTATACACTCATTGAAAATACAAACAATGTGTTTTGAAGTTAAATGAAGCCTAGAAATGGGAATAGCTCATGACATTATTTGAGAAATGTGACTAGAGAATCTCACCATTCAGTACAATCTGTTACATTGTTGCTCTGTCAATTACTAGCCATGCCTTATAGGCACTGAAAGGGATGACTACAATAACCAAATACATTCAACTGGAAGGAACAAAATGAAAGAAAGAGTAATTTACCAAAACTCTCTCTGATGACTCATGCTATTTAAGAGATACTTAAGAATCTTGTAAAATTAGAATCATTTACACACTTATGCAAGAACTCCGTGTAAAATAATTGCCATATTAAAACCCATTCCTAAAGGGTATGCCCATCATTTTAGATTATACATGTCTCCCTCATCAAGACATTTCCAAATCTTAAATACTGTTACCAAACTGGAAGACAGAAAAAAATAAGCACTAACATATGTACAGGAGGCAATGGGATTTTAGTATACTTGCTCTTCAAAATAGACATTTCTAAAAATTTTCCATTTCTAGGCCCCACGTAAGATTCTGGTTCCTGTTGTCTATGAACACTTTATGTTATGTGGAAGTATTGTGTTCCTTTCATTCACCAGTAACCAAAGGAAAAAGCAAAATTGGTCTCAATGCAAAAGGTTCATAAAACTGACCTAATGTCTTTTATTTTTTTTGCTCTACTTATAATTTGCTGTACTAAATATGTCCTAAATATTTCTTAGAAGAATTCTTTAAGGGTATGGGGGTGGGGTAGGGTTCCTGCTTATTTAAACAATTTTAATGAGGGACTAACCTTTTACATTTAACATTTGTTCCCTTCATTTGCTTTCTGGCAGCAGTTCATACTTTTCCCCCCTAAAGGACATAGTATAATGAACATACACGAGATTATTTAAATGAATGGTTTTAATGAGTTCTTTGAATAGATTCTTTAAAAAGCAAGCATGAAAGTGCTTTCCCAGTTGAGATGCTTTAAAATATTTTTAGAAAATTCACATATAAAGCCTTAAAATTTTAACCATTTTAAAGGAACAATGATTGAAAGGGAGGTTTTATCTTAATGTAATAAGATTTATTCTCACTCATACTGTAGAAGACATTATAAAACCCAGCAGGATTTTTGAATTATTTTAATGGCTTACCACATTTCATATTAATAAGTAGTTATTTATCAAATTTAAAGGCTGCAGCTCTCATAAACTACTTTCATCCATGGGAACATGTAACTTCTATAATTGATAAGTATTAATGAGATGTGAATAAATTTGCTTCATGTAGCGCACATTGATGCTGTCCCCTAATGTCTTTGAACTGTTCCAGGTGTCAACAGTCTTGAGGTTGGGGGGAATTAACCCTATCCTCTAGCTACTGTTTTTGTTTCAGAACTGACATATACTTTCTCTGTTCTCATTACAGTTTGTTCAAAACTTCTATCTGTCATTCTATCACTTTCTGGATGCAAATGAGAAAAGATGTAGACTCAGGAATTTGTGGAAACCATTATTTCCTTACACGAGGTCTAAAGACAAAGTGGACACATGGAGCAGGTTAGAGATGTAAGAATTGCAGAGAAGTGAAATCATTACTCTGTTAAAACTCTGCTTGAAATTTCCCTTACCCTCAGGTTCTTCTGCTATGTGAGAAAGTACATTTCCTTTATTATTTAAACTCCTCTAGAACTAAGAATATGGAATCCAAGAGTGATATTAACTCTCTTTGGCAATTATCATTGCTCTGACTATCATTTTGGAAACATTTATGTGAAATCTCATAGCTCAGCTCTTTATGGCTGACATTTAGAAAATTAAACTGCCTTATTAGGTATAACTAAAAGTTGGAAGTTGATCAGTCTTGTAAATGTTATTATTACAACACTGTGTGCTTTATTTTGTTGGTCAAAATATTCTCATGTACTCTTGCACTAGTTTCTGTATAAGGAATTTAGAAAAGTATATATCAAATTACCTTTAAAAGTTATCTGTCTAGCATAATTCATACATACTCTTAAACACAGATAATTGTTCAATATAAAGTAACATTGTGGCAAAATGGACATAATTTTGAAAATATCTTCATTTGTAAAAAGTCTACAACAAATGATCAGTAAGTGTACTTCTAGATTTAATGTCCATGATTGTATGACAAATGAAACATCAGGAATTTGAGGGAATAGAGTGAGTTTGAGGGAACAGAGAGGAAACCAGAACATGTAGCTCATCAGGGAATGTAGAATCCTCTTGTCTTCACCAATTGGTTTACTATTTGTTTTTTTACTGCTTTTTTTTTCTTTTTGGTTCTGAAGGTTGAACCCAGGACCTTAGTCATGCTAGGCAAGTGGTTCATTACTGAACTGCACCCTCAGCCCCCTTTTCACTTTTTATTTTGAGGTAGGTACTTGTTAATTTGTGCAGGCTGCCTCTGGCCTTGAAGTTGAGATCTTCCTGTTTCAACCTCTTGAATCACTGGGGATACAGGTGTGCACCTGGCTCTTGATGTACTCTAAATTTGTAAGGGACAGTTTCTGTGTATTCTCTGCATGGCTTTTCATAAAATATTCTGATGATATTTAAGTACTCAGGACTAGATGTTGTTGTTGTTTGGTGCAGCCTTCAGGATTGTCTTTTTGTGAGTAAAAATATAGAATGACGCTGGAGATTTAAGAAATTTGGACTCTGAAAGGTTCAAGACTGGGAAGGCTTTTTCATGTTATATGGAGCCTATAAAGCATGACTCTCAGTTTATCATTGAGCCTATTTTGGCATGTCTCGGTTGGCAAAGGATTCATCAGCTCCAAAGAATCTCATTCTATTTTCAAAGAGTTCTAATGGTTAGTATTCTTTTCTATGTATTTAGCCAATATACACTCCTTAGAATTATTATTGTAACTATAGTTAAATAGATGCTTTTGGAGAAATCTGCTATATTTGGCTATCAAAATTTCCTTATTTCTGTCAGAAATTCTTAAAATATGCAGTCTTTTACATAGAAGTTTAATAGGTTATGACCAAACAAGTATTTCACTAGTATAGATTTAATGACTTAAAGATCAATAGTCATCTTTACAATCCCATAAATGAAATTCTTTCCCAATTAATATTATAGTTATATGGGCCATGACTGAAATGGTAAAATTATTATTTTTTGGAAATGAGATTTTGCACTGATTATAGTTACACTCCA
>VMDO01029266.1:0-22844 GCA_007922755.1 Pedetes capensis | reverse complement strand
TATGACATCTCTGCCTTTTTTTTTGTGTTTGTGGAACATTTTTATTTATTATTTTATTTTATTTATTGGTAAGGTAAAACCCAAACTTACCACCCTCTGTTTGTTTTCTGTTTGTCTCATCTTTTTTGTAATTCTTTTTCTTTTTATTCTGCCTTGTTTGCATCAAGTAATTTTTGATGATACAAATTATTTCCTTTGGAGACTTATTAGCTGTACCTCTTTGCTTTGTTATTTTAATGGTTGATTTTTGCATTTATATTGCACAAAATTAACTTTGCACAGTTCACCTTCGAGTAACATTGTTTCACAGGTAGTATATTATAATAGCAACGTTTGGCCTTTATGCTAATGTGGTCTTAACATTGCTTCAAGATGTTATAAAAACCATTCTACAATGTTACTTTTGTTTAAATAGCTCATTTTTAGAAGGTTTCAAAAGCAGGGAAATATTTTATATTTACTCATGTATTTACCATTTCTGGTATTTTTCATTCTTTTGTGTAAATCCATATTTCCATCAATTATCATTTTCTTTCTGCTTAAAGAACTTCTTTTCGTATTTCTTGTGCTAGTTCTTCTTATGATGAATTAGTTTTACTTTATCACATCTAGAAAGGGATTTTATTTCACCTTATATGTTTTAATAATGTTTTTGTTTAAAATTAAAGCCTGGGTCAACAGATTTGTTTCTATTTTTGCTTTCCATGAGTGGATATGTGGCTTCATTATCTTCCCTCTTTGTAATTTGCTGAGAAAACTACCATTATCCTTATTTTTGTTCCTGTGTATATAATATTTCTTTGCTCTGTGTCTGTTTTTTCTGTAGTTTTTCTCTATCATTACTTTTGATTAATTTTATTATTCTATGCATTAGTGTCCCCACATGTATGTCAGTTTGTGCTGTGGGGGCTTGCATGTTACTGTGATGTTGACAGCTATGCCACCAGTATTTCAGATATCAGCAGGATCACCCACGGCGGTTTTAGCTGAACCTCCAGATTAAGACAAACTAGGGAGAAGGAACTGGCAACACACTCCCAAAACAATTAGGCATTGAAAACCCTATGAATAGCAGAGAAGCATGGTCAAATATAGTGCAGGAGTATGAACCACCTAGGTTGCAAGGCATTAAGAAAAAAATAGGGAAGAGTGGCCTCCTCAAAGTACAGTTAACCTTAAGGACAGGAATGGAATAATTCCCCTGGGACCTCCTTTGGCTGATGTGGCATGACTCAAAATGAAAAGAAGCATAGTGCTTGTAACAATGGCTGAAACAAAAAGATTATATGCATGGCACAGTGCTGGGAGTGTTTCGTTCTGTTGTACATAGGGTTGCTATGAGTCAGATCTGAGTCACAGGCACCCAACAACAACAACAATAACAACAACAACAAAGCTTTAATGTAGTTTTCATGTTCCTTATGCTTGGAGTTTGCTAAGAGTCAAGCATCTATCTGTAGGCTTAAAGTTTTCATCCAGCTTAGAAATTATTTAGCTACTATTTCTTCAATTGCTTTTTTTTCTCTTTTCTCCTCTGCTCTTTCTATGGCTCTGATTACCTGTATTTCAGACTAAAGTTATTTCATATCTTGAAAATGTTCCACTTAATTTTTGAGTCTTCCGAATCTCTGCTTTATTTTGAACAGCTTTGACTGTCATGTATCAAGTTCATAAATCTTTTCTTTTATGGTATCTAATGTTCCATCCTTCCCATTTAGTGTATTTTTCATCTCTGAAACTAGGTCTCATATCTTCAGTTTCAATATGGTTCATTGTATGGGTGTGCGTGTGTGTGTGTGTGTGTGTGTGTGTGTGTGTGTGTGGTACTGGGGACAGAACCCAGGGCCAAGTGCTCTACTGCTGAGCTATGCCCACGGCCATTTATTTTTCATTTTTTAAAATTTTGAGTCAGGGTCTCACTAAGTTGCACAGCTACTTCTGGCCTTGAAGTCATGGTCCTCCTGCCTCAGCCTCCAAGGTCATGGGATGACAGATATACACACAGGGTTGCTGTCAGCCTGGTTCTTTTTTATATGTTTCAGTTTCTACTTAACATGTTTAGTCCTTCCTATACAACAACAGCATCTTTATTAAACATGGAATATAGATGCATTATCTTAAAACACTGTTTAATGTCCTTGTCTACTAGTTATAATAACTATGTCAATTCTCGTTGATGTTGTTGTTAGGTGCCGTTGAGTCACATCTGACTCATAGCGACCCTTTGTACAACAGAACAAAACACTCCCCAACACAGTGCCACACCCAGCACCATGTCACTGTTACTCTGCTATTCATAAGGGTTTCGAAGGCTGATTGTTTCAGGAGTGGCCCCAGATCCTTCTCCCAAGCCTACAGCACTCAGCTTTCCCAGGCGTCTGCCCATCCAAGGATTGATCAGGCCTACTGCGAGTTGCCTCTCAGATCTGACAAGATCGGATGCCAGGGTTGGGTGGCTGCAGTTACACCCATTCTGGTTCTCTTTTAATGAATTAATTTTTTCCAGCATTACATTTTAGTTGATTTCTTTTAGTGGTAATATTTTAAATGCCACGCATGTAGCGTTTTATCTGGTTAGCGGCTGTGTAATTTCACATTCCCGTACAACACCTGGGCTGTGTTCTGAGATGTGGTTAGGTTACTTGGAAATAGCCTGGTACTTTGAAGTTATTAAATATCCCAGGTAAGATGAGACCATCATTTACACCTCTTGCACTTCCGTCCCTGTGCTGAGCCCGGCCCCTGGGATTCCTCCATCTAGTGCCCTTTGATTCACAGGGTTCTGGGACTTTGCTGATGGCACAGCCACCCTTTCTCCTGTGAGCCTTGCTTAATATTCCTGCCATTCGTCCCCCACCCTCCCCCCTTTCTCCTTGGCCAGAGGCGGCTTTCTAACATGATGCGCATATCAGAGCTCCCGAAACGTTCGAGGGGACCCTCTGTGGCTTTCCTCGGTCAGTGTCTCGGCAGCTCTTTGTCGTCCAGACCCCAGTCTGAGTCACAAAACCCTGGCTGTTTTGGTGGCTTTACCTGGTTAATTTCTTCATTCCAATAGAATTGACCTGGGAAGCCTTGACTAATTGAAATAAAAGGCCAATGCCAGGGATACGTGGTCCCAATGCTTAGGAGAGATACATTTGAACACCTAGGCAGGCAGCACAGGGCATCGGGAAGAGGATGCTAATGAAGTCACTAGGAAAGAGTAAGCTCTAGTTCAATTATATTACTTTGCGATGAAATGCCCTAAACCTTCTGAGTGCGTGGTGTGCAACATAATTTGAGCCATAATAGGACAATTACTTTGACAGAATTTGCAAATATTTTTACTCAACCTTGTCCCCCTGACATTCTGACATCACCGCATATGAAGGTCACCGAAGCGACTTTTCTGAAAAATACATTTTAATATTAATAAAGATTCAAAGTAACATAGAAATACCATGTTAGTCTCTGGGCTCTTATACTAGCGTTTGGCCTTTGTTTTATTTCGTTTTTGATTTCAATTACTCTGGCCTTACTGAACATAAGCCGTGGCTGATGGTAAGATGCCGTCACGGCCCGTGGCCTTTTGAGCCTGAGGGCTTCAAACGTGAACTTTTCTCTCCGAGTACACTTGTCTTTCTCCTCCACCGCCAACCCCAGAAAACTACCAAATAGGTACAAATTTTTGCTTAATTTTTCCTTTTTGTTTTCAAGTCAGAGAAAATATAAAGGATTTTCTCTCCGCCAAATGTATTTCTTTTGTAGAAAGTCCATTTTCCTACACTTTAAGCTGCTGGAGGAAAAGACGTGCTTTCTCTTCTCTGCTGCATCCGGCATCCTGATCCATCATCTAAAGATGTGACCAGCATCTCAAATGTGCAACCGACACAGCAGCTCACCCAAACCCCTGTCTCCAGAGCCCTGGAAATGTCTGTCCACTCCATTTACAAGTGACAGAATAATAAGCAAAATGTGCAAGGACTGGGATTGTTTTTTATATCTGAGGTTGAACACTGAGTTGTTGATTAAATGAGAAATTTGAGTTTCCGTGATCTCAAATCTACTAAAAGGATATTTTTTGTTTTAGTCACTCAAGAAACTAACCTTGGCAAACACATGAAAATAGAAACTCCCTCAAGACAGCAGAAAGGATCTCATTCTTGGAAACAATGTGCAGGAGCTTCCTTTTGGAGGGCTGTGCCTTCATCCAGCCCAGCAGCACTCACCTGACGAGTCAGAGAACAGGCCTTTGAGACGATCCCCGCCTCCAACACCCTGTGACTCCACAAGAAACCCCAAGCCCAAGCCACCTAGGGCTGAGAGAGATGGCACACAGGGCAGCTACTGTTCACTTCACTCTATGAGGAGCGCTTGCTCTGCAGCAAGAGGGAGCAAGGACAGAGGGGAACAGACCAGTGGGGAATTGCCGTGGCCAAGCAAATGTATGCAAGGGGTGCTGGGACAGCCTCCACAGCACTGTCACAGAGGGTGCGAAGGAGGACATTGCTGGGGAGGAGACCCTTGATATGCAGTGGCAGAAAGCCTGGCAGCCCTGTTGTTTAGAGAAAAATAGAAGATGATGAGTGAATTGACCCACTAAGAAAATCTCTAGGCAGTGTGTTGAAGGCACCACTTGGCCTTTCTCTAGTTTCCTGTAGCAAAGTGAGAGAGGAAAGGGGTGAGTGACAACACAGTCCATTAAGCATCCAGGAATCAGGCCATGATGAGCTTCAAATTGCACTACTCCTGGTTCCTAGCTTCTTCACACAGCAAAGACGTCTCAAATCATGAGGCTTCCAGGCAGAACACATAGCCCAGAGGCTGTTGGTAAAACATAGTCCTGAAAATTCACCAGGGTTTGACCTTCAACCTTTAAGAACCCAGAAGGATTTCAGGGGGTGCCTAAAGATATCTGGAAACAGACACAGGTCCTCTGGAGACTGAGGGCACACCCCCTGTACCCTCTGTCATAGAGGGGCATCTCCGACCACCTTCCCCACCTTACCTCCTGCAGCAGGACAGGAACTGGGCAGAGGAGGGCATGGCTCAGAATCTATGTGTGTGGCTTTTGTTAAATGGCATGAACTCCAATAGATTTTATAAAAGTACTTACAGATTGGTGAAGAAATCCTGTTGCCAGAAACACTGGGATGGAATGGTACAGAGACAATGAAAAATGGAACGAGGCCTTTGGATCTCCAAATGTCTTCACTGCAAGAAGCAAACAGAACTGGGCATCATAGAATATGCCTATCATCCCAGCAACTCAGGAGACTGAGGCAGGAGGATCACAAGTTTGAGGCCAGAGGTAGCCTGTACAACTTAGAAGCACCCCGTCTCAAAAATTAAAAAAATTAAAAAAGGGTTAGGGGTGCAGCTCACTGGTTGAGCAATTGCCTAACATGCGCACGTCCCTGGGCTCAATCTTCAGTACAACACAGTAGATCAGTAAAGGAAGCAAAGAGAAAGCACCTGTTGTAAACAAGCCTCTGACTTCATCATAAAAGGACAATTCAGGTACCTGAACTGAGGATCCAGAGGGTAGAACCAGGGCCCTGAGGGCCAGGGAAACAGGCCCTAAACCCTGACCGCAGAGCCCACACACATGCCCGGCTCGCTGCTTCCCTGGAACAGGAAGATCTGCAGTGGTTGGCTGATGCCTGTCCTGGACAGTGCAGTCAGTGCATGGGTGACAAATCTCATCTCACTTCGTGGGTCTTGGATAGCAGGTGATGGTACTGGAAGGGCTGGACATGAGGGATGTCCCAGGAGCAGTTTCAGTGGGGCCTGGGCTGATGTGGAGGTTGCAGTGCCAAGCTCTGGCTTGAGCATGCTGGAGAGGGCACGGGTTCTGCAGGTGGAGGTGGAGAGGGTCTTCTGTGCTTCTCCCCTCAGGCAGTGGCCCAAAGCCCCTACCCTGGCCTGTGGACTAGTCTGGTTCCTTTCTTCTTGGGAATAAAATATGACCAGGATGGCTCTCGAGAGCAGGTGATGAGCAAGAGAGGGCTGGCCTGGCTCGGTGCAGGCACCCCAGGCACCACACTGCTCTCGCACACCCTGGCTGTCGTAGCTCTCTCTGTAGATGCTCCAGTGAGAAAAGTGTCCATCAGGACATGGGGAAGCTTCGAGGTGGCTCCACACAGCCCCTGTGTGCTTGTGGCCACATGAGAAACCCCGGTGAGGACCACTCGGCTGGGTCCAGCCAACCCTGGAGACCATGAGAAACAATGATGGCGATGATGATGATACTAAATGACTGGCATGATTATTTATTTATTTATTTATTTATTTTTACCAATGTAGAGCCGGTTTATTACGCGAACACCCATCACCCATTGGGTACACAGTGAGCTAGGCGGAGCAGACACCAGAGGCCTCGGCACTGCAGAGATGTCACAGCGCACACATCTTAGTGCCATGTCATAAAAGATACCGCAGGTCCAAAAAACCTGGAAATCCAGGGGTCTACGTAAAATGTCCTTATTTTGAAAATACTAGAATGAGCCACACAGACCGCACGTGGGCTGGCTGCCACCACGGATGCCTGTGTGCAACTCCTGGGACAAAGCTGGCCAGGCTGGTCCACATGCCATCACAGCAGAGCCCAGACCGCATAGCACAAGGCCTGGTGACTTGCCCAGATCTGCTCTACCCTCAGTGCTTGCTGTTCTTCTTTCCGGCTGGGGACCTTGGAGAAGAAAATGCTCGTCCTGCTCCTACTGAGGGCTCTGAAGGGCAACCAAGCTGACCTTGAGGCAAGGGCAGGAGGCCGTGGGTCTGGTTCTCAGGAGTTATTAATTGCTGACCAGAGAGCCCAGACAAAGAGACTGTGAAGCCTCCATCGATCAAGCCAGGTTTTCAGGGCCCGAGCTGTGCTGCAAAGGCAATGCTTATTTATTCACTCTTTTTAATACAGTTCACTAACCTTTAGAAATATTTTGAATTCTGAAATCCACACTGCCTCCACTGGCGGCAGTGTCTAGACAGCTTCATCTAGCAGGGGCTGGTGGCATTAATTAAGTCTCTGGAAACAACGGGCTTTCATCTTCACTGTTTTTCAGAGGGTTGTCAGAAAATAAAACATTTTGGTAAAGTAATTTTTTGAAGAAGCATTTTTGACTTCTGTCATGAAATCCGGGCAAGTTCTTTCCTGGAAGAGTCTTGGTGCCTGAACCCCTGACCCAGGTGGCTTTTGTGTTCCCCTCAGCTTAATTAAACTTTGGACGAGCTCCTTCCTGACCCCAGACCCTGGCCTCTCTTCTCTTTGTGCATCGACTTTAGGGAACTTGAAATTGTAAATGCTTTCTCCACTCTACTGAGATGTAAATATTTTTAAAAGCATCTTTCCAGTGTTACAAACTTTGGAATGATTTCTCCAAGCCTTGGGAGCTCTCCTGCAAATGCAGTCAGAGGGACTGAGCCCCCTGGCTCCCAGTGTCTGGGAACAAGGGGACCCTGACCTCCTCGGGCTCCCTTCAGCAAGCACAGATGGTGTAATCATAGAGAAAAACATTTGAAAACCTAGGAGTAAATCAGTGTGCTGGACACATCCTGTCCAACCACCACCGCCAACCCCCGCAGCCCCTGCCTGCCAGCTCACCCTAAAGCCGGAGATGTGCTTCGTTTCGGCTGAGCGGAGCACAGATCAAGTTCTGGCCTCTCTCCCCATCACAGTTGCCTTGAATGAAGTTTTCTTGGCCTGACTTTGTCTCATACAATTTTTGCTTTGAGCTACTCTATTTTTCAGTCCTTTGTGTTGTTGCTGTTAGGTGCCTTCATTAGTTAAAATTTCTTATGTTGTTTTTCTTGAACTCTGCAGTAGAGAGCCCACCTACCGTGTGTGAGGATTCTGGCATGGACTAGCTGTCCTTGGCGTGAATTTCAGGTCGCATGCCGCTTTAGGACTCACACTGCACAACAGCACAGAGCCCCAGTCCCTTTGTGCCTTCTAGGATTGGGTGGGGTCAGAAGGTCCACCTGAGTCCACAGTCAGGACCCAGGGGCTCCTGCAGAGGCATGGCGTTGTGTTGCCTCTAATCACCTCTGCCTCTGCTCCCACCCTCAGGTCTGAAACATAAGCGTTTGGTAGTGTTCTCCTGATGATTCTAGCCTTCAAAGAAGAGGCACTCTGGATGGCCTCTGCCCTGCTTACTTCCCGCAGCTCAGAACTGCACAGGGCCTGGGCACACTGGGCTGTCCCTCTTCAGCCAAGTATGAATTTGCTGGTTAGTGCGAGGATTTGTGATCCGAGCCATGAGGGTCTTTCTTTCCTGGCTGTCTATTTGTTACTTCTACTTCTCCAAAGAGATTAAAACTCTGCAGGCAGCAGCCTCATCTCCTGCTGCCTTTCCAATCTCTACCCAGTGCACACTTTTGTTGGATTAACTTAAACAGTATTAGTAGCTGTGACTTTTGGAGCACATTGCCTGTATGCCAATGATGTTTTCATTTGTCTAAAGATCATTCCATTTCGGAGAAGTTTCCTTTGGAGCCCATCCTACTTAACCTTCCAGCCACGCAGTCACACTGGCTACCTGTTCTGCATTGAGCAACGTGCCAGGCAAGGGATGAGTGTGTTTACTTAACAGGTGACTCTTCCACACATGGAGCTGGGAGTCGAGTTCCTTAGTTAATAGCTTTTGTCCACCTAAGCATTCCTTTACTTAATGAATAGAAAATGTGACTTGATTCCTTCCAAATCAATTTATACAAGCGACTCAGGCACACGTCTATTGTATAAAGCTGAGTTCCCGATTAGCATGGGTGGAAGCATCGATTTACAGCTGATGGATGGGTGGGGAAGAGATACCTGTTATCTTATGTATCCCGATTATGTGTCATGCACTTTGGCAATCTTTATGTTTTTATATTTAATTTTCACACCAGTTCTCTGTATTAGGTAGGATCATCATGCTGATTTGATTGAAAGGGATAACAGTCTTATTGCAATTAAATATCTTAAGGAAGGCCATGGGTGTATCCAATGCAGAATTAACAGCTCAGAGAGGAGTAAGGCTTCCATGGATTCTTCCCCAGTGTTCTTTCCACAAGGCTACATTGTCTCCTCTTTGCTTTGAAGGAAGCAGGTGGAATGGACTATTAGTCTGTCATAGAAGGAAAGCAGTGCTGATACATTCTACTGGAAGGAATCCAGAGGCCGCATGATATGTGGTTCTGTTGATAGGAAATACCGAGGCTAAGCAAAGCCATGAAGACAGCAAGCAGAGTGGTGTTTTCAGGGGTGGGCGATGGGGTGAGAGGGCTGCTAATGGACATGGGGTTGCCTTTTAAGGTGATGAAAACATTTCAGAACTAAATCAAGATAATGATTACACACCATTATGATGTATTAAATGTCATCGAATTGTACACTCTAATGGTTATTTTATGTTATGTGAATTTTACCTCAATAAAAAAAGAAGAGAAAAGAAAGCAGATTCCCTCCCCAGCCTGGCACAGCAAACGAAGTAGAAGCTGCATCCTGAGCCTCCAAGGGCAAGGCCATTTTCTTACACCCTGTGATGCTAGGCTAGGGGAGTCCATGGGGCCAGAGGTATTGCTGTCCACCTTGACTGAGGATGAGTTGGGGAGAAGCAGGTGCTTCAGGCATCGGAGTTGAGGGCATCCAGGGTGGAGCTGAAGGTGTCATGGCACAAGAACCCAAGTGTGGGAGCTCAGGCTCTGACTTGGATCCTGCTGCGTGGTTCTTCCCCAGCCCTTCCCAGCCCATCCGTGATGGGTTCCTGTACTGTCCTCAGGACGATGCTGGGATGGGGGGCAAGAAGAGCAGTTGGCAAAGTGCCCGTGTTGAGCCCGGCACATTCACAGAGCCCCTGAGGCAGTGGGGCATCAGAGAAGCGGGGCGCTGGGAGGGGGGCTCATGGTAATGCCTCCGACAGGTGAGGGGCGCATGTGCTCTGCAGCTCCAGACTAGGCAGGGAGCTCAAGTGGGGCAGAATGAGTAATAAATGGGCTGGAAGCCACTTCCCCTGTGCTCCTGGCTTCCGATGCCCAGCTGAGTCTGGGGCAGGTCAGATACTGTCCAGTCCACTTACCACAGGCCACAACCCCAGGCTGCAGAAACACAGGTGCTGGTTGCTGGGCATGTGTGAAGTCCTTGGAGAAGCGTACCACCCCCAGGCAGCGAGACTCCCAGGTCCCCTTAGATAAGCACAGCCATGTGGGCACCATGGCTGTGAGGATCCTTTCCCTGGAGGATGAGCGTGCCTGGTACCAGTTGCCTTGACCCTGACAACAAAGGGGCCTCCTCCAAGCGCAGCATGTTTACCCTGGAGCTGGTGTCTGCTTACAGAGGCCCCGAAGCTTCCGCTGGACCAAAGGTTGCTGCATAATGGCGCCCACCGCTCTGACAGGGCTCCTTGACATTTGCGAGGTAGGCAGGCCATTGTTCTCTGCCTCTGAGATATTCAGCACAAGCCCTTGGGGATGCGCTGAATATCCTCTGCTCGGGAAAAGGAAAAATTAAAAGCAAACTCTTTTCTTCCCTCTTGAATGTGAACACCAAGGGGCTAATGCACCCAGAGACAGCGACCCATCACCATGTGCAGGAAGTGGGTGGAATTTTTCGGGTGGATCAAGGACAGGCTGCTGTGAGCTTTGTTGTGAACAATTTGAAGCTCTAAGAAAAAGCCGCTCTCAAGCTACCTGGCTCTATCCAGCCGAGCATGACTGGATTCCCAGCTGTCTTCTGCTTCACTTGAGAAACTCAGCCTGGCATCCCTGCCTTTGCAGCAGAGCATTGCCTTGGAGGGGAGACACCACCCTAGGCCTGATGCATTGTGGAGATGAGACTCAAATAGACCCCCCCACCCCCTGTGGCCCAGACCCCATGGCTCTGCTGCTTCTGTTCTTGGGGAAGAGTACAGAACTCAGCAAGTGTCAGCCCCAATTCATGGCTGCCCTGGGGACCAGAATACGACCTGTAGGTGCTGGTCAAGTTCCAATTCTTGGTCCAGACCAGAGGTGCTTGTTACAAGGTCATGCTCAATTTGTGAAAATTCATCAAGCATTTGTTATTTCAATGAATAAACATTTGAAAGAAGGCACTCCAGCCCTGATCTAGGGTAACTAACTGCCTCCATTGCCAGGCCTGTTCTTTTACTCTGAATGATGGGTTAGGTACTCCTGTGACAAGCCCCTGAGTTCACGAGACCATGAGAAAGGGTGAAACTCAGCATCAAAGAACTCTAATGTGAAACATAAAGCAGGCCGAAGGGGTGGACCCGTGGAAAGCCCTCCAGCTGGAGTGAGTGGACTTTCTGGAGCTCTGACCCAAGAGACGTCATGATGGAAAAGCTCCATCTTCCTGGCCTGTGCCAGGGGCTCCATGCTTTCCTTTTCTTTTTTCTTTTCTTGCTAGTGCTCACCACTGGGCTGTACCCACAGGCTATTTTGTACTCTGTATTTTGGGACAGGGTCTCACTAGGGCACACAAGCTGCCTCTGCCCTGGAACATGTACGGGTCCTGCTGCTGTCCCTGAGCCACTGGGATGAAGGTGGTGCTACTGGGCCACGGTGCTGGCTGCAAGCCTCTTACAAGCTCTCCATTGGGCGTTAGGATCTGAGCCATAAGATGTCAGCACCAGGTCCTTTCTGTGTGTCCCGGCCCATGTCCCCTTCCTACCTGGCCCCCTCCTTGGTGGACAGGCTGTCCAGTGCATCCATGTCCTCTTTGTGCCCAAGTCCTTGGCCTGCATGTGCACCCATGTCCCCTGGCCTGGATTTCCTGGGCCTTTCCCGATCCATTCCATGTGCCCTCTGCTGACCCCATTTCCTCCAGCCTTTCTCCCTTCCTCAGTTTCCTAGTGTGGACCTGCTGGTCTGCCTGGGGGAACCAGACCCTGCCAGGCCAATCCCCCGTCTTCCCACACCAGAGCTGCCTTTCCAATGGCAATGGAGCACATTACTGTAGAGAATCGTTCCCTTTTAGGAAGAAAGCTGGACTGTACCATGGGATCTTCCTTTTCTACTCCCTTTCCAGGGAGACCAGAGGACAGATGGTCAGTGTCCTCCATACTGCTGGGAAAAAGAGGTCTCACTAACAATTCAACCTCTACTGAGCAGCGTGTCAAGGAGCCCTCTCACCAGAATTCCAAACAGGGAGACAAGCAGCAGCATCTCCTGGTGGCAGGAAAGCTCAATGCCGTACACCAGATAGTCTCCCAAACGCACAAAACTTGAAGTTAATGGAGGAGAGATGACTTCCTTTATTTCTAAACTGGGGGTGTTGAGGGGCTAACTTACATGACCTCCTGTACCTCCCCGCAGCGGGGGCTTTTTGAGCTGTGTTCAGCACAGGGTCTCAGGAGGAGCCGGGCCGCTCTGAGCCTCGCTGCTATTTTCATGTTAGCAGACACAGGCAGGAGAAAAGCCGGCCTTCATTACAGATGTGCAGGAAGCAACCTGCTGTACAAGGCTGTAGGAAATGCTCTGAGGATGAACAGTGGCTGCCAGGGAGCAGAAACAAGATCCATTTCAATCTCAGGAGCGAATGCACATGCAAGATCATCTTTAATTGGAGACCACATATATTATCTCATCTCTCTAGAAACAACCAGGAAACAGTGACCTTTCCAATACCTTCATGAGATACAGTTTTAGGAGAACATAATAAATGCTATCAGATACTGTGGAACAGAAAACATGATATTCAACAAATTAAACTTGGGAGCATATACCAAAGACACCCAGAACAGACCTGTGTTTATAGCCCTCACTCGTGTATTATTTTTTCCCATCAAAAAATTGACATTCAGAATATTCAAGAAATATGACTGCCCTTTCAGACTTCAAATTTGGATTTATTTCCTGGGGATGCTGTGTTTATTTAGCATTGGATTAATGTCATGCATCAAAAATGGGTTTCCATGAAAATCAAATCTCTTACTTGACTTTCTGCTATCCAAATTCAGCCCAAGAACCATTAAAAGAATGAAATGTTAGGTTTGATGCACCCGTAGGTCAGCTCTTTATGTTGTAGAATGTTAGCCAATAGAATATTTTCTAGTGTGATTTTTCTTTCCATCACTTTGTTTGTGAACACATAAGAGTTAAGCTATCATTAGCTAGAAATTAAATTAGGTTTAAAATTCAAGAAAATGAGGAGGAGAATAGAATTACACACACACACACATGCATGCACACACCCATATGCATACACATGAAAAAATGCTCAAATTCTGATAGTCTGGCGGAAGTCTGGAAGAAAGCCAGTTTTATATGTTAAGGTTCATCTTTTCTCTGCTCTTATGGGGCACATATATGTCTATAATGGCTTTCTTAAGGGTTTGTGAGCAGAGGTCCACCGCATCCTCCCCCAGGCCCCTTTTAAACAATCCTACTTCTAAATTCTCTTTTCTTCTTCATCTTCCTATACCCACCTTCTTGGGACATGAGACTCTAGAGAGAATGCGGGACGGGGCAGTGTGTGCCCTCCTGAGGGGTTGATGCCTCTTTGGATGTTTGTTGTACAGAGGGGCAGGGCAACTGTTTCTGAGCAACAGGCAACACGTGTCTCCTTGTGGTTGTTAGTCAGACTTTTTGGCTCAGATTGTCAACCAAAGCAAACCACTTAACCTTTTGAGGAATGGACATGAGCTATGACATGTCTGAAGGTAGAGGAGGCTGACATTGCAAATCTAGTTTGTTGTCCTTAATGGCACAAAGGGGTTTTTTTTTTTAGTCTGCGGTCATGCAAAATTCAAACTTTATGGGGTACAATTCTATCACCGTCAAAAGGTCCACTTCTGTTGAACGCAAAGCTTCCTCCTTGAATGTTTGGCCACTGTTCTAACTGAGCTTTGTTGCTTGTTTTCACTCAGGCACACTCATCTTTAGGACATGCAGAAGTTGAGATCCTGCAGCCGAGGGTTGTCCAATGTGGAGTAGGGAAGATTCCAGGCCCTGATAAGAGCTAGGAATGGGGAGAAGCTAGCTGCGTGGTCTCCCAGAGGCCCACACGCTGCGCATGGCATGGCGAGGGTGGAGGGCAGTAGTGCCTGAGGCAGGTGCTCGTTGCCCCAGAGGAGTGGGCTGGAGAAGCAGGTCCTGAGAAAGCCACGTTCTCGCCCACACCAGTTGACCTGCTGGCTCTTTAATGTGCACGTGTCTCTCAACCACAGCCGCGTGTACTCAGCCCTGTTCCCCTCCGCATGGCCCACCAAGGCCCAACCTTCCCTGGGCAGGGTGCCCGCCTTCCATCCGGGCTTCCCTCCTCAGACTTGCTGCCCCCCAAACCATTCTTCAAGTGGCACCCAGAGAGGCCAGCCTGCCTCCAGCCTTCAGTGTCTTCCCATCGCCCCCACGATTGAGCCCCACAGTTTAAGCCTGGCTCCCACAGTCCTTCCTAGCCTGGCCTCTGCCCACCACCCACGTCATCTCTTGCTGCCAGGCCTTGAATCCTCCAGGACTCATGCCTCTCTCTCCCTGTCTTTCTCTGTCTCTTGCTCCCTCTTCTAGCTCATGGCTTTGCACACACTCAGCCTTCCCACTAGACCACTGCCCTCCTCTCCTGGCCTACTGATTCCTGCTCATGCTCCAGCTATTAAATGAGCGTCTCTTCCCCTGAGAGGCCTCCCTGCACCTGCTTTGAGGCCATCAGAGTATTCCGAATACTTCGTGGACTTCTTTAGCTTTTTGGTTATCCTGTAGCAGATGTCTGTAAACATGGACTTTAGGCCAAATTTAGACCATGGTCTATTTTTGTAATGAGGCTGACTTGGTCACACTCGTTCACGTTTGTATTGCCTGTGGCCACTTCCATGCTGCAGTGGCAGAGCTAAATAGTTGTGAGGAGACATATGGCCACAACTCTAAAATCCTTTCTCTCTGGCCACTAACAGGGTAAGCTGTTGGCTCCAGCTCTCGATGATTAGGTCAGCTATCCAGGCACCAGTCCATCACCAGGACTTGGGGCAGCACCTGGTAGGGGCCATTCACTGGCAACTTGCTGAATGAGTACATGGACTACTGGATGTGAAGCGCCCAGGCAAAGAAGTGTGGCCCGGAGGGCAGGTGGTGGAAATGGGAGGAAGGACTCAACTAGCGGGTTCTTGCTGCCCTGTCTCCCACTGCGTCTACAGGTTATCATACATTGAAATTCGTGGCGCGCCATGCACAGTACTAAGAGATCTGCCTCATTTCCCATTTAATCCTCCCAGTAATCCCAAGTGGCAGACATATTGTCCTATCTACTTTACAGAGAAATAAACTCAGTTAGAGACAACTGGAGCAACATGGCTGAGACTCCACACCCAGGCGGCGGCCCTCGAGGAGCCACCAGCTTAACCGCCATGCCTCCAAATGCACTGTGCCAGGCCCTCTTGTAGAACGGCACCCTGGACAGTTTTACTCTGATGGAAAGTCTGTCTTCTTTTGGGCAATTGGCTAAGCGGCAAGGTGATTGGTGACTTTTATAGGAAGTCAGCCTTCTATAATAAAATTGAATTTCCCAGAAAAGCCATTGCAGCTGCAGGTATAAGATACCTTTTCAAAACAGTTATATTTGAACTGAAGAAATCTGTAGGCCTCATTGGTTGACTGTTACGAGTTTTCTATAATCTAGGATGACATAAGAGGGATTAGTGAAAAGCACCATAACCAAAGGATTTCAGTGACCAAGCAGCAACTACAAGCACCAGCCGCCATGGCGAGGGGCCTTTGATAAGCTAGAACTGCAAACTGTCCTCCTGTGTGCAAAGCATCAGGTGGACGCCATTGGCTCAAAGCACCCAGGATGAATCAGCTTCACACTGGGATGTAAACAGCACAGGCACTTCAGAATTGTGTCTGGTGCTCTGCAGCATAAACGCTGTGTGACACACTGGCAGGCAGAACCCAGGAATGTCTGATTCCTTCTTGTAGCTCCTAACTTCTCAATGCTGTTATTTTCAATGCCTGACGTTATAAGTGACTTACATTCTGTTTCTCTTTTTCTGCTTAGTGAATTGTATACCTTAAAAGAAGTTTGTGGAAAGAAGAGGGCTTGGAGGTACAATGAAGGTCAGAGAAGCCTCTATCTCCTAAATTTGATGAACTAGCTAGCAAAGCCAATATTCATGAACTGGGAAGGAGCAGGTTTGGTTGAATGAAGAAGTCTTCCATTCAAAAGGAAAGATGATTAGCATGTAGGGTCATAGCCAAAGTTGGAAGTGAATGAATTGGGCATTTGAGGTAAAATCTCCCATTTCTGTTTTGAAAGTTTTTTTTTAGAAAGTTTAAAAAGTATTTGAATTATTAAACAAAACATCAGAGAAACATCTAGAACCAGATGGTTCTGCCAATAAATTTTACCAAGCATTTAAAGAAGAGCCAGTGCCAATCCTTCTCAAAATCTTCCAAAAAATGACAGGAACTTCCCTTAACTTATTCTGAGACCAACACTACCCTGACACCAAAGTCAAAGGAAGACATCAAAAGAAAAGAATCATACAGATCAATAAGATTTATCAATATAGACATAAGACATCAGCAAACCAAAGCCCATTCCACACTGAAAGGATCACATACCATAACCAAGGGGGATCCACTTCAGGAAGGCAAGGAGCATCCAACATAGCAAAGCAAATCAACTTAATACATCAAGTTAATAGAAAGAAAAAATACGACCAACTCAATATTTGCAGAAAGAAACCATTTGATGAAATCCAACACTCTGACAATATGTGATATACTATTACAACGGAAAGAAAAAAATCTAAGAATAATATGGACCTTTCTCATCACAATAAAAGGCATTTATGAAAAATCTTTGGCCAATGTAATGCTGAGTGGTGAAAGACTGAATGCTTTCAGCTAAAATTAGGGGCAAAATACTTTCACCATCTTTTGAGCATTGTACCAGAATTGCCAACCAGAGCAATTTGGTTTTTGTTTTTCTTGTTATTGTTTGTTTGCTTATGGTACAGGGGACTGAAGCCAGCTCCTCACTCACACTTTGCAAGTGCTCTACTGCTGAGCTGCACCCTCAGCCCCTTTAAAAATTTTTCATCTTGAGACAGGGTCTTGCTAAATTACACAGGCTGACTCTGGCCTCAAACTTTCGATCCTCCTGCCACAGCCTCCTGAGTCGTTGATGTTATAGGAGTGCGCCACCACACCTGGCAAAATTAATCAGAGCAATTTGGTAAGAACAAGATAGAAATAATCCACATTGGGAAGGAACAGTAAAACGATTTCTATCCAAAGATGTTAGCGCTAATTAATGAATTCATTAAGAACAATACACACTAGTCGGTTAAGTGTGTTACTGCTCAATAGCAATGAATCATTGAAAGGAAATTAAGAAAACAATTTCATTTATAACATCACAAAAAATAAAATACTTTGTAATCAATTTAAGCAAGTAGTATAAGACTTTTGCATTGAAAATTATAAGACACAGTTGGAAGAAAATAAAGAGAACCAAAATAAATAGAAAGTCATTCCATGATCATGGATTGGAAAGACTTATTATTGAGATGTCATGACTCTACAAGTCAATCTATAGATTAATTGTTATCCCTATCAAGATTCAGTGGCTTTCTGTAAACTTAGAAAAGCTGAACCCATAATTCACATGAAAATTCAAGGATCCAGAATAGCCAAATCTACCTTGAAATGTGAGAATAAAGTTAGAGTGGCCGTAATTCCCAATGTGAAAGCTGACAGTGATGGAGATGGTATCATGCTGGTATACAAGTACAGGCACAGGAGATGGAAGGAATAGGATTTTGTATATGAGGGATAAAAACATAATCTGTGGTCAACTGACTTTAAACAAGGTCCCAAGATAATTCAATGAAATGGAATAAATTTTCTAACACATGGTACTACAGCCATACGCTATCACATGTAAAAAAATGAAGTTGAACCACTGTCTCACATCATATATAAAAATTAACTCAAAACATAAGATCCCAAAATGTAAGAGTCAAAACATTGCTAAGCGAAAATAAAGAAGACTTAAATAAATAGAAAGACATTATGTGGTCATGTGTTGAAAGATATTACATTGTTAAGATAGATCATGAAACTCTTTCCAGAAGAAAACAGGGGTCAATTTTCATGACCTTGAATTTGGCAATGTTTCTTAGATGTGAGATCAAAACTATGAACAAAAAGGCATAAAATAGATAAATTGAACTACATCAACTTTCAAGTATTTTCTCCATCAAAGGGTGCTAGCAAGAGAGTGAGAGGGCAATCCACAGAATGGGGAACAGTTGTTGATCATGTGTCTAATAAGGGTCTAGCATCCACACAATACAAAGAACATTTATAACTCAGTAACAAAAAGAATAATTTAAAAATGGGCAAAAACCTTGAATAAATATTTCTCCAAAGGAGGTATACAAATGGTCACAAGCATTAGAACAAATGTTCAGCATCAATATTCTTTGTGGAATGTGAATCAAAACTACAGTATGATATCACTTTAAACCCACTAGGTTGGTGGGAATATTAAATGGTGTAGCCACTGTGTAAAACAGATTTGTATGTCTTCAGTAAGTTAAACACAGAATTATCATAAGACCTAGCAAATCCATTCCTAGTTATAAATCCTGAAGAATTGAAAACTAGTGTTCACACAAAAATTTTCATGTGAATATTCATAGTTGTGCTAGTCACCATCATCAAAGTTGGAAACAACCCAACTGTCCAACTGATGGGTGATTAAGTGTGATATACTATTAAAATGGAATATTAGTCAGCCCCTAAAAAGGTTTGGAGTCCTGATATGTGCTCCAACAACAATGAGCCTTCAGGTATTATGCTAAGTGAAAGAATCCAAAGACATAAGCTACTTGTTTTTATGAAATGTGCAGAATAGGAAAATCTACACAGACAGAAAGGAGATTAATAAATTTCTGGGGCATAGGGATGAGGAGTGATGAAGAGTGATTATTTTAGGAGTATGGGATTTCTTTTTAGGATAAGGAAAAGATTCTGGAGCTAGACAGTAATGGTTGAACAAGTGAATATACTTAATAACACTAAATTTTACGTTTTAAAATGGTTAACATGATAAATATTACTTTTTGTGTATTTTGTCATAGTAAAAAGCTTAGTTATTACTATCAATTTCTCCTAACAATAAAATCAATTTTGTTATGCAACTTGGAAGTTTTGTCATTGTTATTGTTAGGTGCCCTTGAGTCGGGTCTGACTCATAGAGACCCTATGTACCACAGATGAAACACTCTCTGACACTGTGCCATGCCTGGCACTATTGTCAGTGCTTCTCTGCTATTCAAAGGGTTTTCAATGGTAGAGGAGCGGCCAGCCGGGTCCTTCTCCCAAGCCTGCAGCACCTGGTGTTCCCAGGTGGTCTCCCATCCAAGGACAACCAGGCCGACACTGCTTAGCTTCCAAGACCAGGTGGAATCGGCTGCCAGGATGCTATAATATTTTAGATACCTATTTTTGATTTAAAGCACACAACCTGTTTATTATCAGAGGTTTTAGCTGCACAAAAGCACTAAGAAAAAGATAAAACTTCCCTGTGTTCTTACTATGGAAAAGTCTCTACAGTGAATAAAGTTGATCCTCCTACTCTGTCACATTGCGTGTGTATGTTTATGCTTGCACGCACGCACACACACACACAGTGGTTATTTTCATTTTTAACAAAATGGGTCTTATACAGTATGCAACTGTTTTGTCATCTCTTCTCCCTTTACTGTATCGGGAGCATCTTCTCATTGTCATTTCATATTCTCCCGCATGACGTTAAATGACTAGATAGTATTCCACCTTACAGATGTAACATAATTTATTTAGCCAATTTCTATTGTTGAATGGAGCCTAACGTTTCAGGGTTGGAATACACTACAGACATTATTGCAGCCAACTTATTTCTTTCCCCAGCTTTATAGCTGCACGCTTTAAACACATGGCACACAAAAACCATTCAACCTTTTGAAAGCAGGGTTGATTTTTCACTTTCCAGCTGGATTGGGGTGTTGTAAGGGCTTTGGATTCACCATTCAGGAACCTAGGAGATGGAAATAGTTGTGGGGGCTAGGGGTAGGAACGGGGAACGAGCCAGGTGTGAAATGGTGCCCAGAGCATCAAAATTCCATCCTGAATGGTTTTGTTTTCCTGAAAAATAGATTGAGCCTAGCAGAAATTCAGCTCCATTGAATCCATGTTTGACAATTCCGTCATGCCAAATGGATGCTGCCTGGAGAGAGAAGCAATGCATGGTGGAGCCCATGGCTGTGACTGTGTCCCCTGGGCTCAGGCCGCTCTTAGCTGTACCCACAGTCCACAGAGCCAGAACACCTGGTGCTCCACCACGTTGCGCCAAGCTCCGCTCAGGCTCCTGGAGGCAGGAGAGCTAGCTGTGAGGAGCGTCTCTTCACTGTTTGGTTTCAACAACTGACCAGAATCCAGGAAAGCAGGAGATTGTCCAATGATGTCTTTAGATCTGGAGGGCTCACTTTAGGATGAGAAGAAAGACGTTTGCTCCTCAAGGTGGGTGAGACTCATCATATTTTGGATAATTGAAAATCAGTGAAGCAGTGCCAGGCATGGAGGCAAATGCCTGTCATCCCAGCGACTCAGGAGGCAGAAGCAGAAGGGTCTCAAGTTCAAGTCCCAAGGTTGCCTATGTGACTTAGCGAGACCCTGTCTCAAGACAAAAAATAAAAAATGGGCTGGTGGTGAAGCCCAGTGGAAGAGCAGTTGCAAAGTATGTGCAAGGCCCTGGGTTCAATCCCTAAGTGCCACCAAGAAGAGAGAGGAGGAGAAAAGAAAATCAGTGAAGCAGTGAAGTGAGTGGGTGGGTGCACTGCCCAAGACATCCATCACGACAAGGCTAGAGCCAGAAGGCCTTTGTTTGCAGCCATAGCACCCTGGTATTGCGTCCCCCTGATCTCAGAAGCTAAGCACAGTTGGCCTGGTTAGTCCTTGGATAGGAGACCACCTGGGAACACCAGGTGCTGCAGGCTAGGGAGAAGGATCTGGCAGTCTGCTCCCAAAACAATCAGCTACTGAAAACCCTATGAATAGTAGAGAAGCACTGACATAGTGCTGGGCATGGCACAGTGTCGTGGAGTGCTTCCTTCCATTATACATAGGGTCGCTATGAGCTGGACCTGACCCAATGTCACCTAATGACAACAAAGAAAGCCTTTTGTAAGTGTCACCAGGTCCCATTTCATGGGGATGACTTCTTACTGATTCTCTCTGCTAGATGGGTGGGATGTCGTGGAGGGCACACGAGGCGACATTACATCTGTTAGAGTGGTTACAAGTTTAGATTTAAGCTTAAAGCTTAACTGGTTTTAAGTCCAAGTTAGACTGGTTTTAAGAAGGTTCTTTCCGTGACCAACTTTTCCATTATGTTGAGAGTTTTCTTATTGAGTCATCGATTGTAATACATATCTCAGGCAATAATTCTTTTCCTGTTTCATATAGTGCAAATTACTTCTATGCCTTTTTTCCCCCAATAATTGTATTTGTGGTGTATAGAAATTTTAAAGTTTTTTTGTAAGACTTAATGTCTTTCTTTCCAGCTTTCTTTTTTTTTTTCCCCCCAGTACTGGGGGTCGAACCCAGGACCTTGCACTCTCATGCTTTGCAAGTGCTGGACCACTGAGCTGCACCCCCAGCTCATTTTTGTCTTACCTTTTTGAGACAGAGTCTCACTACATTACACAGACTGCCTCTGGTCTCGAACTTGCAATTCTCCTGCCTCTGCCTCCCAAGTCGCTGGGATTACAGGCGTGTGCCACAGCGCTGGGCTTATGGTTTTCTCTTTTGATTACTAATGCTTCCCCTCTCCAAGGTTTGTATTCATTTTGTAGTAGTTGTTTGTATTTCATTCCTAAGGGTATAGAGTGCCTTCCTCTTGATTCTCTTCGACAGCTTGGTTTAGTTTTGCTGTATGGTGTGAGGCAGGGGATGAGGAATACCATTTCCAGACCACCAGCTGTATAACCTTATGTACTCAAATAACAAGGGATTTCTCAAAATACATTTCTCCTCTTTGGAAATGAAGCACAGAAGCAGTTCTCCTACGAACAGGGCTAGTACGTTCATTTCCCATGATCTCCCATGGTCTTTCTCTTAAGCAAAGCCAATGCAGAGCTTCACCAGGGCTTGGACTCCTCTCTTGGGGAAGGAATGTGACTCCTAAATGCTGCCTCATGACTCGTGCTGAACACAGAAAGATTTCTGCATGACCTAGTACGTCCTGGCAAACTTAATGAGTTTTATAAGTAAAGAGTCATGCCTGTGATATGAAGTCAAGCCTCGAGGTCAGATGACAGAAAGCCTACTGTGTGCACCAGCCCCGGAGTTTGCTTCTCATGCAATGGTGACTGAGAACAGAGGCCACTGGTGGGTGGCCTCAGGGGAAGGCTGAGAACCAAGCCATGGGGCTTATCTTCCAGGAGGAGCTTTGCAATTTGGAATCTCTGGGGTGCTGACTTCACCCTCGCCCTTGTTGATGAGATGGGTGAGATTTTCCTTTGCCAGGTGAAGCACAGCAGCTTAACCTGTGTCTGCTGGCTGAGAGACTGCGCTCCCCTCTCTTTACCAGACCACAGACAACAGGCAAAGAACATCTTGAAATGTGCCAGGCAGGTTAATTTAAACAGCAGGAGGAGCAGGCACTGAGTGACCTGGGGCAGAGTGACACCTGAGTTGGCTTCAAAGAACAGAACATCGTCACAGCTTGTAGTAGCCTTTTCCTTCCATGAATTACTTCCCCAGCACATGTTGTCCATCTGATGGGGTGCTGCACCCACAGAAGCTCCCTGCCATTATTCCCAGGGAGCTGGGCCATGTAGCAGCACTGGCAGCAGGACACGGGCCCAGGGGACTCAGCCAGCAGGACCTGGGCCAGCCCCACGTCT
>VMDO01029265.1:0-22825 GCA_007922755.1 Pedetes capensis | reverse complement strand
AAAGATTGGGATCTTATTTTAACATCACTGTTACTACATGTCATAAGGATAATTGACTTGAAATTACAAAAAGTTAAGCTTGACCTGTGATATAACCAAGTTGTAGATTGCAAGCTTAGCATGTGCTAAGCTCTAGGTTCAACTGCAGTGCATGCATATACACACTCACACAGAAAAGTTAAATTCAATCCAACACTAACTATGGAGAATGAAATATCAATTAATAGATATTATGTGCTTTTACTATCAATGTCCTGTCTGATCTTTAATAATGCAAATAGAAAAGAATGATCCACTTAGGTAAAATCTCATTCATATTATATATATAAACATCACATTATGCTTAATACCACCCTTAAGATCTGGAAAGATGATAGATTTACTATTTCTCTTAGACATGTTTATCATTTTAGTATCTCTAGGCTAGAAAACAAACTGTCATTGTCCCCTCTGGAGACAAGATAAAGAATAAATATATTTAAATTAAACTTAGGCATATACCAATTGCAAAAGCATGACTTTAACAGGCAATATGTAAGTACTCATGAGTAAATACTGAAAAAACTCCTGTTGTTTGCTTAGCTGAGACACATTCCAAGCACATAAGGTCCTAAAAGTAAAGGTGGAGAATCAAGCCTAATACATCCAAAAGGATAGACGTAAATGTAAAATGTTATTCTAAAGTTCTAACAACTAATGCAATAGGAGTCAAGCATGTATAGCTTATGCTTATGGTCAAATGTGAAGAATGGAGTTTGATCTTAAAAGATGACTGTTCATAACTTGCTAGAAGCATGGAGAAAACCAGTTTCCTAAAAAGGGCAATAATGAGCCATAGAAACACACATGTTAGAGCCAGATAGCAAATACTTTAGGATTTTAGGCCACATATTGCCGCTGATACATATTTTTTCTTATTTTTACTTCCACCTTATAAAAACATATACTCATTTGTACACCTCTGCACGTAGACACACATATTTGTATTTTTATCTGGAGGACTATTCACAAATAGTTTAAAGGAATAGATTTGGCCAGGGGGTCCCAACTTGCCAATCTCCAGTTCAACTGACTGTGAAATTCTGCATGAACTGTTTGGAGTTATAATACTCAATAATAATGGCCAAAATGGTTGGGAAGAAAAGATAAAGTCAAATTATTAAAAACCAGATTGGAACATTGACTGTGGATTGTATTTCCCCACAAATAATAAAGTGAAAGAATTTACTCACCAAATAATTTCATGTACCTTTAGCATTAAGCCAAATTGTTGACGTTTGACCCCAGAAAATCCTAGTTATTGTTGTTGTTGTTGTTGTTGTTGTTAGGTGCCATCGAGTCAAGTCTGACTCACACTGACAATATGTATAGCAGATTGAAACACCTGCCAATTCTGTGCCAGGCAAACGATCTTATTTATGTTTAAGCCCATTGTTTGTAGATACTCTGTTAATCCATCTGGTGGAGGGTTTTTCTCTTTTGCGTTGACATCCCACTCTCCCAAACATGATGTCTTTCTCCAGGGATAGATCTCTCCTGACTACATGTCCGACGTATGTAAGATGCAGGCTGGCTATTCTTGCTTCCAAGGAGCACTCTGGTTGCACTTCTTCTAGGACAGATCTGTTGGTTCTTTTGGCAGTGCACAGTATATTCAGTAGATGTCTCCAGCACCACAATTCAAAAGCATCAATTTTTTTCTGTCTCCCTTGTTCAATGTCCAGCTTTCACAACCATATGACATGACTGAAAATACCATGGCATGAGTCAGACGCACCTTCGTCTTCAATGTGATATCTTTACTTTTCAATAGTCTGAAGAGATCTTTTGCCACAGCTTTTCCTAGAGCAATGTGTTTTTTGATTTCTTGACTGCTGCTTCCACAGGTGTTGATTATAAAGCCAAGCAAAGCAAAATCTTGGATAACCTCAATCTTTTCTCCATTTATTGTGAAGTTGCATAATGACCCATTCCTAAGGATTTTTTGTTGTTGTTGTTTTGTTTTGTTGTTGTTTCTCCAATCCTGATGTTGTGTTCTTCCTCATAAAGTCCAGCTTCTCAGATTATTTGCTTAGCATATAAATTGAAGAGATAGGGTGAAAGTATACAGCCCTGATGCACAACTTTCTCACCTGTAAGCCGGGCAGTGTTTCCTTGTTCTATTCAAACAAATGTCTCCTGGTTTACATACAGATTTCTCATGAGTACAATTAGGTGCTCTGGTATTCCCATTTTCTGAAGTGTTATCCACCATTTATTATGGTCCACACAGTCAAATGTCTTTGCATAGTCAGTAAAACATAGACAGACATCTTTCTGATATTCTCTGCTTTCAGTTAATATCCACCTGACATCAGCTATTATGTCCCTGGTTCCCCACCCTCTTCTGAATCCAGCTTCATTTTCTGGTAATTCCCTGTCTATATACTGCTGTAGTCACTTTTGAATGATCTTTAGTGTGATATTAATGATATTATCTGATAGTTTGCACATTCAATTGGATTCCCTTTTTTGGGAATAGGCAAAAATATGGATCTCTTCCAGTCAGTTGGCCAAGTAGCTATTTTCCAAATCTGTTGGTATAAACATTTTAACACCTCCAGTGTGCATCTGTTTGTTGAAACATCTCTATTGGTATCCCATCAATTCCTCGAGCCTTATGTTTCACCAGTTCTTTCAAGGTGGTTTCCACTTTGTCTTCAGTAGCACTGGTACCTCTTGATATACAACCTCTTCGAATGGCTACCCCACACCTCTGTCAGTTTGCCACACTGTAGGGGCTTGTGTGTTGCCATGAGGCTGAAAGCTATGCCACTGGTATCTCAGATACCAGGTGGGTTACCCATGGTGGACAGTTTTCAGCTGAGCTTCCAGAATAAGACACACTAGGGAGGAGGCACTGGCGAACCATTCCCAAAACAACTAGCCATTGAAAACCCTATAAATAGTCAGATATAGTGCCAGAAAATGAGCCCCCCAGGTTGGATGGCACTCAAATGACTACTGGAGAAGAGTTGCCTCCTCAAAGTAGAGTCTACCATGATGACAGAAATGGAGTAAAGCTCCAGGGACCTCCATTTCCTGATGTGGCACGACTCAAAATGTGGAGAAACAACTGTAAACATCCATTAATAATTGGAACATGGAATTTATGTAGTATGAATCTAGGAAAATTAGAAATCATTAAAAGAGAAATGGAGCACATAAACATTGACATTCTAGGCATCAGTGAGCTACAAGAGATCAGCATAGGCCATTTTGAGTCAGACAATCATATGGTCTACTATATGGGAAATGATAAAGAGAAATGGGGTTGCATTCATCATCAAAAAAGACATTTCAAGATCTGTCATGAAATACAATGTTGACAGTGATAGTATAATAGCCATACGCCTACAAGGAAGGCCAGTTAATATGACTATTATTCAAATTTATGCACCCACCACTAAGACCACAAATGAAGAAAGGGAAGACTTCTGCCAGTTTCTGCAATCTGAAACAGATCAAACATACAATCAAGACATACTGATAATCACTGGTGACTGGAACGCAAAGGTTGGAAACAAAGAAGAAGGCTCAGTAGTTGGAAAATATGGTCTTGGTGACAGAAACGAAGCTGGAGATCGCATGATAGAATTTTGTCAGACCAATGACCTTTTCATTGCTAATACATTTTTTCATTAACATAAACAGAGGCTATACACCTCCGAAGGCTATACACCTTCATTGTCAGACCAATGACCTTTTCATTGCAAATACATTTTTTCATCAACATAAACGGAGGCTATACACCAGATGGAACATACAGGAATCAAATTGACTACATATGTGGAAAGAGATCATGGAAAACTCTATACAAAATGTCAAAACAAGACCAGATGCTGACTTCTCATATGCAAGTTTGAAATGAAGCTGAAGAATATGAGAATAAGTATAGGAAAGCCACGGTATTTTCTTGAATATATCCCACCTGATTTCAGAGACCACCCCAAGAATAGGTTTAATTCATTAGACACAAATGATGGGTGGCCAGATGAGTTGTGGCATGACATAAAAGATATCATTCAAGGAGGAAGCAAAAAGTTCTTTAAAAGACAAGAAAAAAAGAGAAGACCCACTTACATATCAAAAGAGGCAGTAGAACTTGCCCTTGAATGTCAATCAGCTAAAGTAAAAGGAAGACTTGAAGTTAAGGAACTAAACAGATTTCAGAAGGCAGCTCAAGAAGGCAAAAACAAATACTATAATGACATGTGCAAAGAGCTGGAGGCAGAAAACCAAAAGGGAAGAACATGCTCTGTATTTCTCAAGCTTAAGGAAATGAAGAAAAAATTCAAGTCTCAAGTGGCAGTAGTGAAAGATTCTACAGGGAAAATATTAAATGACGCAAGAAATATCAAAAGAAGATGGAAGGAACACAGAGTAATTGTACAAGAAAGAATTGGTAGATGACCAACCATTCCAAGAGGTTGCATATGAAGAGGAAATCCTAGAGTGTTTCATTAAACAAGAACTAACACAAGCCCCAAAAGAGAAATACCATATGATCTTACTCATACGTCAGAGCTGAATTATACTTAAAGGAAGGAAAAAAATTTCTGTACATAAATTGATATATATATAAAACAATTAAAAATTAAACAGCATAGTAGGGACAATATAAGGAGTAAAAAGAAGAAGGGAGGGATCTTGCAGAGGCAAGTGAAGATTGGAGAAGATGGGATGGGGAGGAGGACCCATGTGGAAGGAAGAAAGGGGAGAGGTCAAGCTCAATGTAAACAGCACAACTTCATGGGTATGTTGGAAAAATAGGGCCATAAACCCCAAATAAGTATCAGAGTTTATCTACATACTAGCCATAAGGCTCCATAAATTTTGTGGGTTGATGAAAGTGTTGCTAGAAGTGATGTAAAAGAGGCATAATGGAAAAAACCAATACTGTATTACTCTGTACCCCATCATCATTACTAACAAAGGAAAAAAACAAGAACTTTAAATCAGATTTAACTTTTATTGGGTGGAGTCAAACTTTAATTTTCATTTTATTTTCTAAAAGTCTGATTCTTATGAAGGTAAACCTTTTAATGAAATCCCCTGATTTCCAGTGTTAATATGCTGACCTTGAATGTTCTGATGCACAAATTAAATTAAACCCATGTGTGATGGTTTTCTTTGGAAGTAATATGTATTATTATTCTTGTGAAATCAGGGAGAAGTTATTGAAACCTAAATCCTAAGTTTTATATTTGCTCACAGCTGGGATGTCCCTGTGTCCTGGGAAGCACAAAGCACATGCTTAGTTGTCAGCCTTCTCTGGTAGGATTTCAGAGGTTTTGAAATTCTCCTGTATCCTCATAACTTTTTTACTATTCACATTTGTGAAATACATAGACTGTTTTTCTTATATTATGATATATAAGCATGAACATATGTGATGAAAAATATACATATTATACTTGTGAAATACTGCATTATGAATTGTTTTTTTTCCATTCTAGATAATAAATTTCTTTTATGTTGTCTGCATAAAACTACTCCAATGTTATGGAAACACAGAAAAGAAAAATAAAATATCAAAGTAAAGTACCACTCAATATATTGTTTTGCAGAGAGGAATACATGATTTTGATAATGACAACATGAGAAGCATATGGCACACTGCCCATAAAATCACTTACACGTTAGGTGAAATGAGCCTGGCGGGGTGGTGCACGGGGAGGCAGAGGAAGGATCTCAAGTCAAAGACCAGAGGCAGTGTGCATGATTTAGGGAGACCTTTCACAAAAAGGTAAAAAAAAAAGTCTTGGGTTACAGCTCAGTGGTACAGCACTTGCAAAGCATGCAAGTGGAAGCCTTGGATTCACACCACAGTATCACACACACACACACACAAAAAAAAGGTGAAATGAAATGACATTGACCAAGCTGGGTTAATGGAACATAAGTATGTTGTTAATTTATATCAAGTTACTATACTATCTTAGATATTATAGAGGGGGGAGAAAGGCAAAAGGAGAAAAGAGAAAATAGGTGAATTGAAACAAAATGTGAGGAGAAAGGGGTGGGGAGAGAGGGAGGAAGAGGAGGACATGGAAGAGGGTGAGGAGGCAAAGGGAGGGAGGAAGGAGGAAGAGGAGAGCAGGACAGGAACAGGAATAACTAGAGAGAAAATGGGGAACAGCTGATTCCCAGGCTCAGGCATAAGGAGAACCAAGTGTGTTTGGAATAAAGGTGCCACTATAGCATGGGGACAATTCAGTGCTCATGAAAGCATCAGGTGGTGGTGGTGAGGAACACACTGGCTTGTGGCCAGCTTGACCTGGGAAGTGAACTGCGCACTACATACTTGCAAGGTGGCCTGGGGCCCCAAAATGCCCAACCCAACAAGGGGTTGTTGGTGGGAGAAGTCTAGGCAGCTTCTTTGCTCAGAAAGCCCCCACGTAAGAAATACCCACCTTCCCATTCCACCCCTCCCCAATGAAAACATTTCCATAGGATTTTAATTTTGGAAGTTCTATCAATAAGTATGGGTATAGAATTTCATAAATAAAAAGTGAAAGACAAACAAACTATGAAAAAATAAGATTAATTAGAAATGTATATTTTAAATCTATAAAGTTGAAGAGTTAACTCAAGTAAATTTAGTTACCTATGAATATAACACAAAGATAGAGACAAAATATTCTATAATAACGTATATTAAGGGTTATTCTTGGGGCTGAGTTTAGCTCAGTTGGTAGAGTGCTACTCAGCACTCTCTGAGGACCCAGGTTTGATTCCTAGCACCACAAAATTGGGAGGACTTAGGAATGCACTCCAGAAGCAATCCCAAACAATCAGCCAATGAAAACCCTTTGAGGGTCACTATGACTAGGACAAGATTCAGTGGTACCTACCAATTAGCCAAGGGTTATTTTGTGACTATGTGACTATGTGTGTGTGTGTGTGTGTGTGTGTGTGTGTATGTTTTCATGTAAATAAATATTTTATATATTTACATTTGATGTGTAAAATAAATTTGGAAGTACTAATTATAGAGATTTAAAAGCCAGGATTACTAAAAAAAGCAAAATTTAATTAGGAGCCATTGTTGCTTTAGGTGCCATTGAGTCAGGTCTGACTCATAGCAACCCTATGAACAACAAAAAGAAACACTCCAACACTGTCCCATGCCAGGAACTGTGTCAGTGCTTCTCTGCTCTTCATAGGGTTTTCAATGGCTGATTGTATGGGATATTAGGATATGTTGAATATATAGAAAAACCAACAAAAATTATGTAGATTATATTCTAATTTCACAATGTAGAAAATATCTATTTACATAATTAGCTAAGTTTTTTATGTTATTTGTTTCCAAAATTAGTGCTAATTAAATCTTAGGGTTTTTTTTGTGTGTTGTTTTTTGTTTATTTGTTTTTGAAGTACTGGGGGTTGAATCCAGGGCCTCACATTTGCATGCTTTGCAAGTGCTCTACCATTGAGCTGCACCCCCAGCCCATTTTTTTTTTTTACTCTTTTGAGACAAAATCTCGCTAAATTATGCAGACTGTCTTTGGTCTCCAACTTGCAATCCTCCTGCCCCTGCCTCCTGAGTTGCTGGGATTACTGGCATGCACCACCGCATCCTGTCTAAATCTTGGTACTAAATAATGGCCTAAAATGTGATGAATTTCCTTGAAGCTTAAAGTGTTATGTGCTTCCTTCTATCCAAGTGAATTTTTACTTACGAATCATTCAAGCTGTCTAAATGTAAGAAGAAACCTCACTCTGTTGGAAGACAGGGAGGCTGGAGGCCAAATCCAGCGTTCTCACCAGCAATCTCATTTGTTACATATCCATCTTTTTTATTTTGTTATGTGATACTTATTTTCACCTCAACATATAATGTACACTTATTTCTATGTGACGTAATATAATTCCTGGCTGGGGACTAAAGTAATCCATACTGCGTTGGAGGAAATAGTGGACCATAAATGAATAAGTATAATGTTTTTTGGTATTCCAATAAGAAAAGGGGCAGCATACATAAAGTAAAATTTCACTGTTTTTGAGAGTGGCAATAAGGGAATTCTGAGAGTTGTCACTGAATAATGACATGCCTTTAAAAGAGTAATAGTATTTTGCCAGTCCAAAAATATAAATTGCCTATAATAGTAAACTTATCTAAATTTGAGGATAATGTATTAACTTTCTAAAATCCATATTAAGTATAATTGTGTCAAAATTGAATATATGTACATAATCATATCATATAGGTTGTTGTTGTTAGGTGCTGTTGAGTTGGTGTCTGATTCATAGTGACCCTATGTACGCCAGGTAAAACACTATCATCAGTGCTTCACTGCTATTCATAGGGTTTTCAATAGCATGTTATTTTTGTAGGGAGTTAGGGGCCAGGTCCTTTTCCCAACCTTACAGGACCTGGTGTTCACAGGCGGTCTGCTATCCCAGTACTAACCAGGTCTGACCCTGCTTAGCTTCTGAGATCTGGTCGGATAGGATGCCACAGAGGTACTGCTGCAGGTGATATCACATCTGGAGGCACAATTTTTATTCTGATTTTCTGTGACTTCCATTGTTGATATACCTTTTAGACATTTGTGTAAATGCAAATAAATTTAGACATTTGGTATGCAAGTATATTTATGTTCAGTGGAAATTGGAGAGAAGATAGGACAAGTTCACTTTTGTCCCAATAAATTTCAAGTTGTTGTTGTTTCTTGTGCTATTATTTGTATTTACATAGATGTACCATGAAATAATAAAGAGTTTTTGGTCATATAGGAAAACACTTTTAGTATTAGTTCTTTTAGAACTCTGACAAAAGTTAACAGTTTCACTCTTTCATAGAAATCATGCACATGCACAAAATAATTATTAAGAAACAAAAGCAAAAAATAGTACAATTTTAAAAAGATAGAACATATGAATATTACATCCATCCCTCCTAATATCTAATATATGTGAATGTATTTATTCAGGATGATTTTTTAATAAAAATATTGCATTTGTATCTTCACTTTCAGTGGAGTTCCACATAATGTTTTTCATCTTCTACAAAAATCATTGTATTTTGAACAATGATTCAAAGTTGGTATTACTTTTGATGGAAAAATTGTTTTACCAAATTTTAAACATAAACCAATTACTTTTCTAAAGCAATGCTAGGAAACTCATCATTGGTATGATCACCCGAGTGCTATTTTCTTGTCTTAAGTCATCAAGTTCTTAACTGACACGCATTTGTTCATATTTGTTGTTGTTGTTGTTGTTGTTAGGTGCTATCGAGTTATGTCCCACTCATAGAGACCAACATAAAACTGCCCGACACTGTGCCATATGCCTAGCATTATATCAGCATTTCTCTGTTATTCGTAGGGTTTTCAAGGTCTGATTGTTCCTTTGGGAGTGGGTTGCCAAGTCCTTCTCCCAAGCCTACAGCACCTGGTGCTCCCAGGCAATTTCCCATCCAAGTACTAACCAGGCCCAACCCTGCTTAGCTTCCACTATCTGACTTGATCACATGCCAGTGTGGTATGGATAGAGGCTGTTTATATTTATGTGGCACAAGATGAAAATTTGACACATGTATACATTGCATAATGATCTAATATACATGATTAACATTTATATTCTCAAATATTTATCACTTGCATATATTAGATACCTCAGGACTCTTCTAGTTATTTCCAAATGCCTAATAAATTGTTACACATTATTGTTACCCTTTTTGTTCTATAGAATAATAGAACTAATACCTTCTATGAACTATCTCTTGGAGCAGTGTCATGAGGTTTCCACATGGCAGTGTTTGACATTGTGAGATTTTGTATAACTTAAATTGATGTACATGAGACTTTTGTATGTTATGGGACATCTTCAATCAAAGAGACATTAAAATATAGTTATCAGACTGAGCAAGAAAAGAGAAGTCAGGGTTATATTATATTTGGAAGATTTCTTTGTTCCTACTTTGAACGTCTACTTCTAGTTATCTTTCACTTTCCCTCTTATTTTTAAATGTTAAAATATTTAAAAAGAAGGATATTCTCAAAATTAGGTGATGATTCATCTAGGGCTTATGAGGAAAGATAAACCAAGCCCAAGATAAAAGAAGAGAGAAAAGAGAAAGGAAAATATAAGGTAAAATAAAATAAAGAAAGCACAAAAGAAAATAAACATCCTAATGCCAGGAAGAAATTTTGTCAATTTTTTTTTCTGTAGTAATGTAGCTTCTCAAGGATAGGTAATATCACTTGCCTTGAGATACTTGCCACATCTCCTTTAGTGAGATGACTTCTTTATCCACTGTTGTATTTTTGATAAATATATTTTCAATTTGATACCAAAATGCAATCTTGACTTTTTAGAGCAAGACCTGCATATCGCACCAAGTGCAAAAAAAAGTTGGAAGTCAAAGGGCAAATTCTTCACTTTAGAATGTTTTTGTAAATTATGCCAGTATCCACAAAATCACCATTGCTCATGCTTAATAGAGAGAACACAATGAAAGAAAAAATTAAAAAGACAGCATGATAGTCGGACTTACATACAACCACTTTACAAAAACCATTCTCTCCACCAAATCATACACTTTTCCATTAAATTAGGAATAAATACATTTCTTCAGGTAATTATCACAAAATAGAATTTATTTTCTTGATTGAAGTTCAGTATCATTCTTTTCCATATTATTATATTTTAAGTAAATTTACCAGCAAAGCCATACATCAGGGTAATTATTTTAAATAGAAAAGAAAGGTTTGTTAAGTTTAAGATTATGGCATTAAAAATAATTTCTATGTTTAAGGCAGAATACTAGAAAAGATCAAATGCAGTTACGTTTCACTTTATTTCAAAATATTTTGTATTTATTTTCACGCTTTATTCTATTAAAACTAGTTTTGCAACAATATAAATTACTGATGCCTTTTATTGAGAGGAAAATCTTTCAAATTTGCCACAGATATCTATCAATATGGGACTCTGTAAATATGGGGCTGTGCTTTAGCTCACAGTTGGTAGAGTACTGTTCTGAGTACTCTGCAGACCTGGGTTTAATCACTAGCAATTCAAAATTGGGAGAAGGGCCTGGCAGCCCACTCTCAAAACAATCATGGTACAATCAGCCACGGAAAACCCTACAAATGGCAGAGAAACACTAACACAGTGTTGGGCATGGCATGGTGTAGGGTAGTATTTCGTTCTGTTGTATATAGAATCATTATGAGTCAGACCTGATTCTATGCATCTAACAACAAACAACATCTATAAATATACTTTATTGAACTTTCAAATTCTTACTCCTTTAAAGAAAGAACAGAGTTGTATAATGTTAAGATCAATTTACCAGGAATTTATCAGAAGTTTTAGCTCCAATATCAATCCATACAGATTTCACTACATGATTTTGAAAGGTTTATTTAAGATAGTTGAGGGTGTTTTTTTAATCTATCACTCAAGAGCTTTTGATTAAACCTATCGTTTTATGCTTATCCTTTCAAAGGCAGCCATTGTACTAAGAACTTTGAACTATTTTTAGTATTTTAAATTCTTCTTAGATGATAACATCCAGCTTCATTATTTAAAAGGGAAATATCAGTTTTATGTGGTTTCTGATCACATGATTTTATGTTATACAACCAATTAGAAAACAAATGTCTGTTTCTATAAATTTTTATTTACTAGATAAGTATTTTGAAAAAATTATTTGTGGGAGAGAGAAATAAATGTATTTTCATATTTAACTACATTGTGCAAAACCTTCTATGATTCAAAGGATTTTTTAACTTTAAAGTGTCTTAATTTCCAGTTTCTGATTGTATTTGTTTTTATTGCATGTCAAATTTGTCCATTTGTGTATTGTCTACTAACAATTGTGTAGATGATCCTCTCCATGAAGGGTGAACAACAGTGATTTTGTGGATACTGGTATAACATACAAAAACAATTTCTAGAGTGAGGAATTTGCCCTTCGATCTTCAACTTCTCTCAATTAGTATTATTTCTTACAAGTTTTTCACCTAAGAATTATATTTCTTTTACAAAGTGAATTGATAAAGATGATTTTATATTACTCTGAATTTGTGTATATATTTTTATGAATTTGATCACACAAAGGTTAAACTTTGGAAATCCATTATAAAACTGTTGTAAATTATATATAAATTATTCTTTTTTAATAACCAAGTATTTGCTAAACACAATGGCTCACTATATGTCACTAAGGAGTACTTCATTGACTGTACATCTATTGTGATGGTCAGTGAAATTTTCCTTACTCAACGTGACAAGTGGAAATTTTCATTCTACTCTATCCCTTTGTGTATTTGTAAAAATAATTATTGATATTGTTTCTAATTTCCAAACCATTTCTTGCTTAGTTGCTTGTATATTTCCTGACATTCTTGTTAAATATTAAAAGCATATAGAAGCAAAAGACAATGTATTATTGACTGTAAGGTGTTTTACAACTTGGGTGGTGCAAATAGTATTTCAATAATACTCAACCATTACTTATAGTTGCCTCTTGTATCAATATGAAGCATTAGAAAATCATAAATATTTAATAGTGCAATTCTAGACATTTAATTATTTAATATTTGAACTAAATTCAGATGACATTTGTTATATTTTGTGCAGATTATTTGAATATTCTATATTATATTTAATTGCTACATATGGTTAATCCTTTTAACTAACTGTAAACTGAAGCACAAAGGATTTTATTATATATCTAATATTTAATCATTATTTTAAAATAAACTGTAAAACTCAATACAGCAGTTTTATTATCCAGGGAGATAATTTGATGTACCAGATTAGATCATAGATTTTACTTTCCAAAAATCTGAACCTTTCCTTTAATTTTGTTAAAGAAATAAGATATACCCTGAGAAAATTACTTACTATTTCTAATTCTTAAGTCCTTATCTACAGAATAAAAATGATAGAACCTAACCTATCTGTTCTTTTGATTATTAACTGACTTATGTGTTGCAATAGTTAATTTACATTGTCAACCTGACTAGTTACGAATTTCCCAGGCAATTAGTAAAGCACGCATCTGAATGTGACTGTGAGGGCAATTCCAGAGATGATTAGATCAGGAGGGCTCTGCCTTGATGAATGGGCTAACATCTTGATGAATTCATAATATACTGGCATCATGGTCACTTGGTGAAAGGTAGGAAGTAGAATGGAGTCCTAGGGAGTAGGTTGCTGGGAGCATGTCTTGTTGTTGTTAGGTGCCATCAAGTCACTCTCTGCTTCACAGTGACCTTGTGTACAACAGGGAAACACTATTGGTAGTGCTTCTCTACTATTCATAGAGTTTTCAATGGCTGATTGTCTTTTGGGTGTGGGTTGGTCATGCCTTATCCCAAGCCTACAGTCCCTGGTGTTCCAAGGCCATCTCATATGCAGGTACTAGTCAGGCCCCACCCTGCTTAGCTTCCAAGATCTGACAGGATCAGTCACCACAATAGTGCAGCTGCAGGTCATGTCTTAGGGGCTATATATGGCCCTGGACCCTTCCTCTATCCCCCTTTGTTCTTTCCCTCCTGGCTGTCATGATACATGCCCTCCTTGTCATGGTGGACTGACACCTCTGAAACCATGAGCAAATGGAAATCCTTCTTCCGTTGTTTATTTTGGGTATTTTTATCATTATGATGAAAAAGCTGAGTAACACATTTGTATAATAATTATCAGGGTCCTATTATTTACTGAACACAACAAAATACATCAACAATCAGTGCTTATGTTAATAAGTGGACATATTTCTTACATAAGGGAATGGCAGAGATTGTGTTATTTTATGAAGTAGCACACCTAACACAATTGGGTTAGAAAGAATCTGTTCATATGTCACATTGACTTATTCAGATTCTTTTTGGTTTTGCTTTACTTCAATGGCACTCTGTCCTTATTTCTTCTTTAGAGCATGCACTATACAGTTGTCATTGTAGTTATTTTTGTTGATAGATGGCACCCTTTCATTCATATGTGCATTCATGACTCTTGATTAATGCCTGGAACAAAGCATTTATTGAGAGAATAAGTATGTGGGAGAGTAAGCATTTGACAGTGAATAGTGGCCCATTGGGCTGGGATTTAGCTCAGTTGGTAGAGCACTGCTCTGCAGTCTCTGAGGACCCGAGTTCAATTCCCAGAATGGCAAAAATGGGAGAAGGGCCTGCCAATCCACTCCCAAGGGAATCCTGAAAACACTCAGCCATTGAAAACCCTATGAGGGTTGCTATGAGTCGGATACTGACTCGACGGCACCTAACAACAACAAAGTGGCCCATCACCTAGGCAGAAACCTTTCTCTACTCTCTGTCTTTCTCTGTGTCTTTGTCTCTCTCTTTATATATATATGAATGCTAATGATATTAAAATATCTGGTGGATTCATCATCTTTACACATCTTTATTTTAAATATCTAACTTTTCTCTTTATAGCAATGGATTTCTATTATGATAAAATGTTTTTAATACTTTTTTATTTTGTTTATTTTGTTTGTGGTGCTGGAGATTGAACCCATGGTGTTGTGCATGCTAGGCAATCACTCTAGTACTGAGCTACAGACCCAGTCAAGTTTTTATCTTTATAAGAATAATTACTGAAGTTTTTGATGTTGCTTTCTTATATCCCAATCCTAGACATTTCACTTCATTTCAACAAAACAAAATTTATTGAATTCTGTCACACAAAGTAGAAAAGGAGGTACAAATATAGATAAAGAACTTAGGCAAATTACATCCCAGTTTGAATAAATGAGATTTATTTACCTTACATGGATTCTGTAGGTATTTTCCATAAGAAAAATCATGAAGCCTATTTTTAAATATAAATGAAGGAATATTATCTTGTTTTGACTAGCTTTTCTTCTTTAACAGCACGGGCCATGGGTTTTAACTCAGTTGGTAGAGTGCTACTCTACATTCTCTGAGGCCCTGGGTTTGATCCCTAGCACTGCAAAAATAGGAGAAGTACATGGCAGCCCACTCCTGAAATAATTCTAAAACAATTAGCCATTTAAAACTCTATGAGGGTCTATATGAGTCAAACTCAACTCAGTGGTACCAAACAATGACAAACAGCACATTCTTAAAATCTATAGTCTCTTTCAATTAAATTTTTAACCCAGATCTCAAAAATAACCTATAAATTTCAAAAGGGTGACAAGTGAAAGATTTTTTTTTGGCCTCCAGTACATATCAGACCTTTACTGATAAGCCTGAGAGGATATTCAATTATTAGTGATTCACATGAGACAGAAGAGAACATAGAGGGAAAAGATGTCATGGCTGTAGAAGAAGACATCTGTGCTTTGAAGCCAACAGTGATATCATTAAGTGACAGTTCAATAACATTGATGCTATAAACACTCTGACTCAACTGGGGTGAATTCTCTGTTCTGGGCTCCACAGCAGTGGCTAAACTTGGTACACTCTGTTTTATTACCAGCATCGTTTGAACATGGACAAAATTTGAAGCAGAAGAAAGGCAAAATTTTTGAATATATTGAAATATTTATATTCATTTCTTATTAAGTTTATTCATCATTGTGAGAAAAATGTATTACCTGTTTAGGTTAATGAAAAAATATACTAGCAAACAGAGAGGTTTAATATATTAAAATCATTGCAGAAAACCTGTTCATTTTCTGCTGACCGGTATTATTGTTCCCACCATTACTTCTTCCCTTATTGAAAACAATAGCTTGCATTTACAAAAAAAAAATGCAATTTAGAAAGGACTTTCATACATATTACATTATCTTAGGAAAATTAAAAATAATAACGTTGATGTTGTTAGTAGGTGGCTATGAGTCAGGTCCTACTCATAATGATGCTATGTACAACAGTTGCAACATTCCTGCACACTATGCCATGCCCAGTAATATGCCAATGTCTCTCTCCTATTCATAGGGTGTTTGATGACTGATTGTTTTGGAAGGGGGATTCCAAGGCCTTCTTCTATTCTTGCAGTTCTAGGGGGTCAAACCCAGAGCCTCAGAGAGTGTAAAGCAGTGCTATACCAACTGAGTTAAACCCAAGCCCAAATAATATTACACGGCATTTAATTGGCACACAATAACTTCACAAGTGCCCCTAAGGGAATGTTACAAGAAGGCAAAATGAATCTTTTATGGCATGCAGCTGTCAGCTTGTTCAAAAATTCTAGCTTTTAAAACTCAGGTCAGTATCTTGGATTTTATGTTGAGATGTAAACCTAGTTACATTCAGACATAGATGTAAAAACACATAAAACTTATTGGGCACACATGAGTAAACAAACAAATGCATAAACTAGTATGATATTTACATGTATACAATTCTGTGAGCCCTCCTCCTTTATTTTGTATCTTGATTCAGAGAAGTAATTTTTAGAATTTTAAAAATTGTTATTTTAGATGTTATGACTTCTTTTGATTTTGTTATGAATAAAGTAGGATAACTTTTAAGGAAGCTTTTATTTAATTTAACTAAAGGTAAATAATAACATTGCAAGTTATGGATAACACTTCAGAAAATGGGAATACCAGAGCACCTAATTGTACTCATGAGGAATGTGTACAAGAACCAGGAGGCAGTTGTTCAAATAGAACAAGGAAACACTGCCGGGTTTAAAGCCGAGAAAATTGTGCATCAAGGCTGTATATGTTCACCATATCTCTTCAATTTATATGCTGAGCAAATAATCTGAGAAGCCGGAATTTATGAGGAAGAACACACCGTCAGGATTGGAGAAAGGCTCATTAACAACCTGTGTTGTGCAGTTCAACTCTGCTTGCTGAAAGTGAAGAGAATTTAAAACATTCACTGATGAAGATCAAAGATAATAGCCTTCAATATGGGTTACGACTAAATATCAACAGAACAAAAATCCTTATGGCTGGGTCGGCATTCAACTTCACAATAAATGGAGAAAAGATTGAGGTTGTCCAAGATTTTGCTTTGCTTGGCTTTATAATCAACACCCATGGAAGCAGCAGTCAAGAAATCCAAAGACGCATTGCTCTAGGAAAAGCTGTGGGAAAAGATCTCTTTAGAGTATTGAAAAGCAAAGATGTCACATTGAAGACGAAGGTGCGCCTGACTCATGCCATGGTATTTTCAGTGGCATCATATGGTTGTGGAAGCTGGACGTTGAACAAGAGAGACAAAAAAAGAATTGATGCTTTTGAACTGTGGTGCGGGAGATGTCTATTCAATATACCATGGACTGCACAAAGAACCAACAAATCTGTCTTAGAAGAAGTACAACCAGACTGCTCCTTGGAAGCAAGGATGGACAGACTGCATCTTACATATTTTGGACATATAGTCAAGAGGGACCAATCCCTGGAGAAAGGCATCATATTTGGGAGAGTGACATGTGAATGAAGAAAAGGAAAACCCTCCACCATATGGACTGACACAGTGCCTAAAACAGTGGGCTTAAACATAAATAAGATTGTGTGCCTGGCACAGGATCAAGAATTAATTCGATCTGCTGTACATAGGGATGCTATGAGCTGGACTCAACTGGATGGCACCTAACAACAACAAATGTGTAATAAAAATTACGTGATTACAAAGAAGGCCATTCATAAGGCAAGAAAAATGCATTGTATTGTCCATGACAAACAGAACATTCCATAACAATAAGAAAAGGACAATGAAAGGTAAAATGAATTTGTGACAAAATAAGAGGAGGACATTTGGACACTTCTAAATGAAATTCAATAAAAAAATTGTAAGAAAAATAATTACCTGCCAACTTACAACATAAATTTATTGATTACCATGGCTGTTAGGGTTTAAAATGTAGCTGTTATTCCAATATATCTATGGCAAAAATATTTCACCTTCAAGCTTTCCTGTATCCTTATGAGAAACTAAAAAGTCTATTGAAACAAAATCCTAAAACCGCTGCATTAATTTATTATAGTATGAGGAATTCAGTTTATATCCTAGGAACCAGATAATAATATACAATCACATATGAATATTAGGTTCAGAGTTAGGGTCTAGGAGTTTTTCTGTGTCTTTTACAGCTACGTAGTTTCCTTTTTACTCTTCACATTGAACATATTATTTTCCTTTTGGCATTTTCTTTGGTACAGGTCTAAGTACTTGATGATAGCTCAAAAGTATGTTCAACAAAGTCACCTAAGCCTAACCGTGAAGTTTATTCTGCTTTAAAATTTATTTAAAACACTCAGTAAATGTTTCCCTGAACAACATCTATCTGGAAAAATTTTCCTCGTTTTCACTGCACTCAAGACTTTTCTAACTGAAGAGCATTGCATTTAGCTTTTCCTATTCACATTTTATCATCTCAAAGGCAAGTATGCTAGGTAGTCACCTTCAGTAGGATGTGGAATTGAATTTTCACAAACAATCACATATATTTAACTAAATCCTTACTGTACCATGACAATTTGTAAGATTCTTCTAGTCCAATATGCACCCAAATTCTAAATAACTCACCAAGACTGGGATCTCTGCTTTCTTACGAGTTGAACAGCTATGTGTGGGAACACTGTGGTCAACTGATTGGGAAATTAAGTCCGTATCTCAATGGCAAAATAAAGAAAATCATTTAAGGCATCAAAATAAATGATACAAGAGTAAAAAAAAAAGATATGTTACATATATTTTTTGAACATCTAGTAAGGTAGGAGCCTGCAAGAGTTACCATTGTCATATCTGATCCCAACAGATTGAAGAAACTAAGCAGTCTGCCCTGGTTAGTACTTAGATGGGAGGCCACCAGGGAATACTGGGTGCTGTAGGCTTGGAAGAAGGACCTGGTGGCCCACTCTCAAAAAGAAATCAATTATTGCAAAGTTTGTGAATAGAACAGAAGGACTGACAATAGTGCGGGACATGGCACAGTTTGGGGAATTGTTTCTTCTGTTGTTCATAGGCTCAGTATGAGTGGACACCAAATCGATGACACCTAACAATAACAACAGTGAAGTAGGAAGGCAAATAACAACTTAGATATAAAAGCAGTCTAAACTACTCTAAACCAACCTAGACAAAAACTTGTTTAATCATGCTGTATATAGAGCAAGAAGGCATGCAGTTCTACTGTGAACAACTGTCATTACTATTGATTGGACTAATTAGATTTAGACAAGTTGGTAAAGACATAGACTTAAAATAATGAAGCTTTAATAATATTCCTATTTTAGATGAAATCTGTAAAAGATATAATCAAGATAGCACTTTCAAGTAGTTATCACTATGGCTGTCTGAAAAACTTTTCATTTTCTGACAAAAAAGAGAATATAATAAAGAAGGCATATGTGCAATGCAATAAAACTTTTTATTTATATATGTGTGTATACATATACAAACATATTTGTGTGTACACACATATAAGTGTACATGCATGCACATATATATATATATATGCGCATATATATATATATATATATGCACATATATATATATATATATATATGAGATGTACAAGAGCTCAAAAATATCATGATCTATGTTAGGAATTATACTATAAATGATGTTATTTTCTAGGTAATGTTGAAAAATATCTGTGCTTTTAAATATGTATTTCTCCTTTTTATAACAGGCTGGGAACCAAATTCAGTATCAGATCAGAATGTCCTATTCAAATGCAATTGACTAACCTCAGCTGCCAAATGACTTCACAGGGACTGACAGTATGTCCATTATACCAGCTGAATCATTCTTCTGGTAACAGTCAGAGACTTCTTAGCATGAAACCCATTACATGTAAATTTCCATTTTTGTTTCTCTTGAAAACTCAACATCACAAAGTGAAGCTTATAAAATGAAGTGTGGAAACAATTTAACCAATAAATTAATTATGTATGGCTCAGGTAAACAATTGTGGATATTTCATAATCTATATCAAAAATAAGGAGAATCTAGAGGATTTTGAAGATAGTTAATTTGAAAATACTTTCTTTCAAATAAAGGCATGTACAAATTGGTTTTATCTGGTTCTTCAGAAAATGTATTGGTCTTCCAGAAGAGTTCTATAGGAAACTGGGATTTCAAGGCAATTGAAAGGTCAAGATTATGTATGCAAAAAAGCACATACCTGAGTTCTTGGCTTCTGCCCTCAGTTTTATTAAGATAATCTTTCTCTTACCCATTGCTTTCAAAACTAGGACTGTGCTGCAAAATATTTATTTTATTAACTACTTTTAAAATAACTTGTTTGCAATCAACAGAGTTTAGGAAGAACACACTGAATGGGAGAAAATCTTTGTATCCTACACACCTGACAGAGGACTAATTTCTAGTATTTACAAAGAACTCAAGAAAGCAAATCCCAAACAACAAATAACCTATATATAAGTGGACAAAAGAAATGAAATAAAGAAGTTCATAAAGCTAAGAAGCACAGGAAAAAATGCTCAATATCCCTGCTGTTGTTAGGTGCCTTTGAGTCGTTATCCAACTCATAGTGACCCTCATAGGGTTTTCAATGGATGACTCTTTTGGGATTGCCTTGGGAGTGGATTGCCAGGCCCTTCTCCCATTTTTGCGGTGCTGGGAATTGAACTTGGGACCTCAGAGACTGCAGCACAGCACTCTACCAACTGAGCTAAATCCCAGCCCCAATATCCCTAGTTATTAGGAAATGCAAATCAAAACAACTCTGAGATTCCACGTAACTACAGTAAGAATGGTGAAGATCAAGTAAGCAAATAATAGTAAATGCTGGGGAGGTTGTGGACAAAAAAGAATCCTCTTACACTGTTGGTGGGACTGTAAATTGGCTCAGACATTGTGGAAATCAATATGGAGATGCCTGAGAAAACTAAAAATAGAACTTCCACATGATCTGGCTATACCACTGCTGGGAATATACCCAAAGGGAGACAAGTTATCATACCACAAAGATAGCTACATGTATATTCAATGTAGCACTCTTCGCAATAGCAAGGATATGGAATCAACCAAGATGCCCATCTACATAAAAATGGATAAAAAATTAGGGTACATATTGGAATACTATTCATCAATAAAAAATGAAATAATGTCATTTGCAGCAAAGTGGGTAGAACTGGAGAATATCATCTCAAGTGAATGAATACAAGCCCAAAAAGAGAAATACCATATGTTCTCACTCATATGTGGGAGCTGAATCTTAAAAGAAGAAAGAATCATATACATAAGTTGATACATGAAAATGCACAAATAAACTTAGAGAAGAAAGGACAATATAAGGTGTGGAAAGAAGGAAGGAGGGAATTGGCAAAGAGAAGTGAAGACTGCAGAAAGTTGGATGGGGAGGAGAAACAGTATAGAGGGATAAAGGGGGAGAGGATAATCTCAATGTAAATGATGCAACTTCATGAGTACATCGGAAAAATATGGGAATATAACCCAAGTATGTATTTGAGTTTTACTACATATTAGTCAAAAGTTTCCATAAGCCTTGTAAGTTGATAAAAGTGTAACCAAATTGATGTAAAAGTTGCATAATGGAAAAAGCCCATGCTGTATTACTCTATGCCCCACCAACATTTACCTATAAAGGGAGAAAAAACATAACTGCATAAAATTAACTGTAACAAATAACTTGTTTGCAAAGAATATTTTGTTGTTACTTAGTTTAGACTGTATATTTATTTATTTATTTGATTGTACTTAGGGTTGAACACATGGCTTCATATGTACTTTGCAAAGGCTTTATCATTCGGTTGTCTTCCCAGTCTATTTTTTTTCTAATTTTTGTTTTGAGTCAGAGTTTCACTAAGTTACACAGGCTGCCCCTAACCTTGAACTTATGGTCCTCCTGTCTCTGCCTCCTCAGCCACTGAGACTAAAGGTCTTTTAAAAAATTTAATCAGATTTAAATTTAAAATCTATGAAATGGATTGAATAACAACTGAACAGATTGTGGTGACCTGAATGCAGTCCATAGTGAATTCATTAATAGCAATGTTGCTAGACATTTTTTATTGAAATTTGTTGCTCAACTTCAGCTTCTAGCCAATTCAGAATAATTTGTGCTCATCATATCATTCTTCTAAAAGCCCTACAAAACTACAAACAATATATGTCAATTAACAAAGAATTTAACAACAGAAATGACTGAATGAGATTCCATTGGGGAAAGAAAAACATGATGTGAGCCTCACTATACGTTGGCCTATTTCTTGGAGACTTTCCCCTTTGATGTTATACAACAAAAAGATCTGAGAGGAAGGTTTAGGTGCCGTGGAGTCGGTATCCGACTCATAGCGACCCTCATAGGGTTTTCAATGGCTGACTGTTTCGGGATTGCCTCGGGAGTGGATTGCCAGGTCCTTCTCCCACTGAGAGGAAGAGCAGCTCTCTAACCTAAGGAATGGAAAGAAAACATACCAGTCACACTTGAATGTGACACTTCAAATTGTCACCTATACTGCTGCCTGTTTTCAGTGGAGATATAATGAATAAATTCTTCTATGTCAAATTCTTACGTCAAATCTATGCCATCTTTGCCATCTTCCTTTTTGGAAAATAGATAACAACATTTGGCTCACTATACAGCCTTCACAGACTAAAATCCTTACCATAATATCCAATAGTTGTCCATGGAGTGTGTATTTATATGCATCTAACTGCTGTTAAGCCTGTAGCCGTAGCCCTGTGGCATCTGATCCCGTCAGATCTCGGAAGCTAAGCAGGGTCGGGCCTGGTTAGTACCTGGATGGGAGACCTCCTGGGAACACCAGAAGCTGCAGGCTTGGGAGAAGGACCTGGCAACCCCCTCCCAAAAATCAATCTGCCATTGAAAACCCTATGAACAGCAGAGAAGCACTGACAATAGTGTTTCCCCT
>VMDO01029264.1:0-22833 GCA_007922755.1 Pedetes capensis | reverse complement strand
CACACCATGTGTTGTAGGATAGACTTTCTGGGAAGGTGACTTAGAGACAGAGCACAGGAGGAAAGATTGTTTATTAGGGTGCATTCTTAGGATCAACATTTTGGGAAAGGAAGGGGAGGAAGCAGGAGTGGGCAGAAGAAGCTGAGTGTGACACAGACCCAAAAAGCAGCCTCAGCAGATCCCCAGAAGGAACTCTGAAGCTAGAATGGCCCTTCAGAATTGTCTCCAATTGGGCCAAAGTGTGTGGATATTTCTATTCATGTAGCAACATGTCACTGGATATGGGCAAGTCCAGAGGCTTATTGAGGTAACCATCTCCTGGTCATAGTGGTTCTCTGCAGCTGAGGAAATCCTTGAATGGTTTGAGAACTGAGGGCTGTCCATCACCAGTACACCTAACAGCAGACATGACAAGAGCTTCATTGAAGTGGGATCTGGGCAGTGCCCTGCAGTGGTCAGCACATCTAGTCAAATTTGGGCTGTGGCTGATCTGAGTGATTATACCAGGTAATGGGGACGCAGAACTGTGGAGCAAGTTATACCACATGAATTTTGTTTTCTTTGACTCTAAGAATCATTTTATTTCAAGATTTGACAGGAAATGGCAATGTGAAGACTTCTGGACCTGGCCCTTGCCCTTTCCACAGGGATAAGGCAAAGCTAGAATCTAATCAAGGGTGGCGGGATGCAGACTAGGGGTGTGTGTGGAGCATGAGAATGGTGACTGGCTACATCCTCCAATACCTTTGGCAAGAATCTAAGCAGTCAATGTAGGGCATCTAAGCTGAAACAAAAGTCAACTAAGGGTAATGCTTGGAAGGCCATGCAGTCTGTTGGGATGTGGGGGAAAGCAAGGCACTAGGACAGAAATGAGAACAACTACCCTTTGCTAAATGCTTACATGGATCAAGAACCTTTGTGAGCATTTTACACACATCATCTCACTTGCTTTTTAATAGATGTTATTGAGTTAGTATCCGACTCATATCAACCCTATGTACAAGAGACAAAACACTATTGTGTTTCTCTGGTATTCATAGGGTTTTCAACGGCCGATTGTCTTTTGGGAGTGGGTTGCTAGTCCTTCTCCCAAGGCTACAACACTTGGTATTCCCAGGCTGTCTCCCATCCAAGTACTAACCAGGCTTGACTCTGATTAGCTCCCAAGATCTGATGGGATCCGATGCCACAGTTTTACGGCTGCAGGCTCACTTCACTTAGTGCTTACAATTTTTTCTGGTAGGCATTATTATTTTCATTTTATGGGCAGAGAAAACCAGTTTAGAGAGGAACTTATTCAAAATTATACAGCTGTTAAGTGGCAAAGATTCTGGAGACAGACTACCTGGGATGCTGGAGACAGACTTTCTGGGTTTAAATTCTAGCTTACTGGATATGTGAGTTAGGACAAATTACCTAACCTCTGTGTTGCCTTTTTTTTTTTTTCTTGCAAGGTGGGTGCTCTATCACTGAACCACATCCCCAGCACTTTTTATTTTTTATTTTGAGATTGGATCTCACTAAGTTGCACAGGTTGCCTCTAACCTTGAACTCATGACCCTCCTACCTCAGCCTCCCAAGTCGCTGGAATCACAGAAGTGTGCTGCAGTACTGAGCAGCTTCTTCATTTTTAAAATGAGAAAAATAGTAAGAACACCTACCTTTTCTTGTTGTTATGAACATGAAATGTATTGACAATATTAAAGTACTGAGAGCACACATGTGTGGTAGCACATACTTGTAAACCTAGCACTCAGGAGGCTGAGGCAGGAGGATCAGGAATATGAGGCCAGCTTCGACTACATAGTGAAACCCTGTTTCAAAAAATAAAAACCAAATAAATAAATAAAGTACTGAGAGCAATACCTGACACAACTTAAGAGCTACATAATTGTTGACTAAGTGAATAGGTAAGTGTTATTACAAAGCCTATATTGTAGACTTGTATGCTACCCTGGCAAGACTCATCCTTGGGATGTGCCTGGAGAGACCTCAGTAGACTATGTGGTAGGAAGTAGCTAAGGCATTAGGCAGCTAATTGTTCATTCGCCCATTTATTCACAAATATTTATAGGGCACCTTTATATATGTGCTAGGTAGTTTTCTAGGTAGTAAACATAAAGCAATGAATGAAAGAGATGAAGTCCCAGCCATTGCAGGGGTTACAGTCTAATGAGGTGACAAGCAATAAAAATAACTGATAACTATATAAGTGATGACAGCTATTGGTAAGAGAAATGAAGGAAATGAAAGCAAGCTCAGGGCTCAGAGAGCCCTGAAGTTGAGGCCAAGAGGAAGCAGTGAGCATGTGCTACTTTACAAAGAGAGATGAAGAAAATCATGATGAGATGACATTTGAGCAAAGAGCCTAATTAAGTGAGAAGGTATTCTGGCAGTAGTTGAGGAGGCAAACCCAAGCAGAGAAAATTAAGGAAATCAGGGGTGGACCTCAGAGTTGTTCCAAGTCAGATGATGGGAACTTCGGTTAGTATGAGAAGATACCATAGGCAAGCAGTTGCTTCAGTGGAGGCAATGTCCAAAAGGTGACTGACAGCTGTGCTCCTAGCAGCCAGGTGAATAAGTGCTTCCTTCCTGAAAGGCGATCTGGGTGGCCCATCCCCACTTCCAGTACCCTAGGCTTGCTTCCGTAGCTGTTTCTACTACTTGGCTTATTAAGGGAGAAACTGATCTTTGCCACCAAAGAATAAATGCAGAACATTCTGAAAATTTCACTGAAGTTCTTGTGAAAAAGTAAAAAGGTTGAAATACTGCTTTGGGTTTAAGAAGCTAGGAAGACAATGTAAATATTGGAACACTGATTCCTGGATAACACAGGGGAAAAGAGCAAGAGTCTGAATCTGAAAGTTCTTTGGAAGGGAGCCCTTGGCAGATGGGTGATTTGAATGTGATACCAGGAATTCTTTTGCAACTTGATAACACATCAGCACTGCCCACACATTCGAGAAACCATGTGAATGGGAAGGCTGTCATTAGAGCTAGAAATTGCTTTGAGATTTTGGGAATGGTTTGCTCTTAGGCCAGATTCTGATTTCCCAGTTTCTAAATTCTAACCAATAATTGTTACTGTGTTTGGGATATGATTAGTGGAGATTGTGGTAAAAAGACAGAATTCTCTGCCTTTTAAGGCATCTTAATCATGATTTTGGCAGCACAGAAGCCTTCAACTTAGTAAACTGAGCAGCCATTTCCATAGCACAGAAATAAGCTACTGTTTGACCCAAAGAGGGAACTTTTAGCTGTTGTTTGTTGACCTGAGCTGAGGGAAACAAGATGACAGATTGGACAAGCAGCACACCATGCAATTTATGCCCTTCATGGACTGTCAAACATTAATTTAATTTAATTTTAATCATTACCATCTGGTACTTATATAGCAAGTCAGGTCTAGATAGATATTTCCTTATCTTAAACTAGTGAACAGAGCTGTGTTTTGGACAGCAGCCACCTCCATACACCCCAAGGAGGAGACAGGAACACCATGGAAGAGGAGATTTGTACTGATGCCAGGCATGCAGCCATCAACAGCCCTGAAAGCTGTAAATGGGACCTGTTGTTGGTGCTGGTCCCACTGCGGGTCAGTAGCCCCTTCTTCAGCCCCAGTCATGGAGGCAGAGACACAAAGTCATGTCTTTGTATTCCTGGACATTGACAAAGGGAAATGGCTGGGGATGCTATCTGGGTGAATTTGAGGCTTGTGACTGTGGCTTCCACCTCCAGAAGAGCAAAAGTGACTAGTTCATTAAATAATTATTAAGCCCTAAAAATGTGGATAAGGATTCTGACCAAATGGCCTTTAAGTTTCCCTTACCTCTGAAATTTGTGATTCTTTGTGTGGATTATGGTGCCGGACCCAGTAGAGAATATGGAAGAAGTATAAAACAGCATTCCTGCCCTAGAAGTTGACTCAGTCCCAGGAGAGATTCTGCTTTCTTCTCAGTCCCCAGACTGAACCTCAGATTATTAGCAGCTAGTAGGGAGCAGGAGAGTTGCCAATGAAGTTGTAAGGGAATCTAGGGTAGAGATGGAGAAGGAAGCCCTTTGTGTTCCTGAATTTTAATTTCTCCATTGCAGAGGAGCTTGACACCCACAAGGCAGGAGGATGTCATTCAGCAAGCCAGTTCTGGCTTCAGGAGACAAACACTGAATCTTGTTCATTGCTTTGTGGGCAAATAGCATAAGACCTAATTTTGGGAGGAGAGCAAGTTTTCCTCTTTCCTTTGAAAATAGAAACAGGTCCTTTTCTCTTGATTTTCCTGCAGTAATTTTATATACACACTTACTGTCAAAAAAATCCAGACATAGAAAAGTAGAAAGTAACACAGTAACAAAATGGTATCACACAGATAAAGCCTACTTTAAATATTTTGGCATGTATGTCTTTACAGACATACATGCACACACACAAATATATAATTTTGCAAAAATGTGATCATGTTATAAGTAAAGAAAAGCGAAATCTCTTGCTGGGTGATTTTCTTCTCCAATCAGATATCAGAATGACCAGAAGGAATATTCAGGGGCTTCAAGCAGAGAAAGAGGGGCATTGCAAAACTTGCCACTTTGAATTTCAAGGCTCAGTGTTCTTTCCAGCTCAAGCTGTGTCTGTCCAAACCCCCCTCCTGGCAACTGCCAAGGACAGGCTTTCCAGTCCTTCTGAAATATGAGGCCATCTCTATTCAGAATGTGATTCTTGTTTCTTTCTATGAAACATTACATTTTTTCCTTTTAAAAAAGAACGGAAAGAACTTTTCAACCTTGAGGGGCAAGTACAGCATGGAAAGAAACATTTGCAAGAGTTAAAATGGAAAATGATAAGGAAACATAAAATCCTTTTTAGCCCTACTTTCCTAACTATAAGGAGTTTAACTCATATTTAATTTTTTTCTTTATATTTAAAAGGCAGACTCTTTAATAAAGAGCCTATTTTGATACATTATTGTTGTTGTTAGGTGCTGGTCAAGTTCAGGCCAAATCATAGCAACCCTGTGTACAGCAGATTGCAACACTGCGATTCTGTGCCAGGCACCCTATTTCATTTATGTTTAAGCCCAGTGTTGCAGACACTGTGTCAATCCATCTAGTGGAAGGTTTTCCTTTTTGTCATTGACCTGCCACTCTCCCAAAAATGATGTCCTTCTTCAGGGATTGGTCCCTCCTGACTACATGTCCAAAATACATAACTCTGGTTGCATTTCCTCTAGGACAGATCTGTTGGTTCTTTTGGCAGTCCGTGGTGTATTCAATAGACATCTCCAGTACCATAATTCAAAAGCATCAGTTCTTCTCCTGTCTCCCTTGTTCAATGTCCAGCTTTCACAACCATATGATACCACTGAAAATACCATGGCATGAGTCAGGCCCATCTTCGTCTTCAATGTGACATTTTTACTTTTCAATACTCTAAAGAGATCTTTTGCCACAGCTTTCCCCAAAGCAATGCATCTTTTGATTTCTTGACTGCTGCATCCGCAGTGTTGATTGTAGAACCAAGTAGAGCAAAATTGTGGACAACTTCAATCTTTTCTCCATTTGTTGTGAAGTTCCATACTGATCCAGTTGTAAGGATTTTTGTTTTATTGATGTTAAGTTACAATCTGTACTGAAGGCTGTGTTCTTTGATCATCATTAGGAAATGTTTCAAATCTTCTTTACTTTCAGCAGTCAGAGTTGTGTCATCTGCATAATGCAGGTTGTTAATGAGTCTTTCTCCAATCCTGATGCCACGTTCTTCTTCATAAAGTCCAGCTTCTTGGATTATTTGCTAAGCATAGAAATTGAAGAGATATGGTAAAAGGATACAGCCCTGACGGATGCACACCTTTCTTGACTTTAAACCAAGCAGTGTTTCCTTGTTCTGTTTGAACAACTGCCTCCTGGTCTATGTACAGATTCCTCATGAGTACAATTAGGTGTTTGAAAAATATTCCAGCTTCCATGTTCTTGTTTAGGACAACTCTAAGGTGAGTCTCACACAGTCTCCCAGAGTTTCCCAGCAGGAATGAATTTATTCTTACTGGTGCCTCCAGGATCAACTCCCAAATGAACTAGTGGCTCTCAGATCATCATTTGAGGATCTATTTCTGAGGGTACTCACACTAAAACATCAATATATCATAGGGCTTCTCAACCTTGGCATTACTGATATTTGGGGCTGGGAATTCTTTATTTGGCACTCTCCTGTGCAGTGTGGGATGTTCATCAGCATCCTTGGCCTCTACCCAGTAGATGCCAGTAGTACTCTCCCTTCAGTTTTGAAGAACAAAACTACCTCCAGATATTGCCAAATATCTCTTGGGGCACAAAATCAGCCTCAGTTGAGAATCACTGCTGGTTTGAGGTACCCATGGTAAGTGTGTATATGTAGGGGGTAGGATATGGTGAGGCAGACCTGTTGGGGTGGGCTGTGGGCGAGATCTTCAGTGAGCTCCAGAGTTTAGTGGAGAGTGCAGATGGGGTGAAGAGGAGGCTCTCTCTGTGTGTATGTGTGTTTGTGTATATGTATGGTTGTGTTAAAAGAGGAAATCGATGAACCAATTCTATTTCATAACTGTGCTTGGTACCAGGCAGTCCCTTGTCCAAAATAGATGAACAAGTTAGAACTAAACCTTGAATCCCTTACAGTTCCACTTAGAAAAATGCCAAGCATGCAGAGACCATTTTGCTGTTTGTGTAACATCAGTTTTCATGTGAGTTCAGTTGGTAAGACAGGTTCATAAGCAGCCATTTCACAGCCTGTCAGTTTCTGGGTTGCTAGGGATGTTTTGACTGTTAAATACTTGTGTGGAGGTATTAAAAATCAATATGCTGTCAATCAAAGTAGAGGGTCAGATAAAAGATGCAAATGCCTTCTTAGCTGGAGATTTGGGCCTGATTTTGCCAGAATATGTGTAAAAGAGACCCCTAAAGAGAGTGACAGATTTTTCAGAGATGGTGAAGGGGATTGCAGATGTTTGAGATTTGTCTCAAACCCCAGTATGCTTTATAAATAGAAGTATCATAGAGTAATAGAAAATATGTCAACAACTATGATAAACTCTTAATCCATTAGATTCCTTGTGAAAAGGTTCTGGCTGGTGTTCCTCATTACCACTGAATTCTGATACCTACCAAAGTCAAGTAGTATAGTAAAGTGGTGCTCTGTATTGTACATACCCTGCCCAAATCCCCTCGGATCTGTTCTACCAGTTTGCTGTGGTCAGCATCCAGTGTCACTGTGTTTTTCTACTAATGACTAGCACCTGTGACCTTTTTTGGCAGCTTGCTCTGGGCCAAATGGAGTTGCCTTACCTGTGTACATGGGCCCTGGAAGATTAGATCACCAAGAGAGGCCTACAGCCCAGTTCTCTTGCTCCTGTTGAAATACATTCCAGGTGTAATTTGTACTCCATAGCACCACCTTGGGATCAGAACAAAGCTGAAGCTTTTCCTGAAATTGTAACCTTGCTTTTTGGCTTCCATTCTTTCTCTGTCCTGTTTTCCCCATGTTCTTTTGATCTCCCCTGGGAGCATATTCCCAATAAATCATTTGCATAAGAATCCTCATGTCAGTGTTTGCTTCTGAGAAATCTGACCCAAGACATAAGCATTCCAAGGTCTACATTTGAGTTGAAGGGGAAGTGAATTCTGTAAATCTTATCATCACCAGGAATCTTACCTACAAGTTAGGGCAGTCATTAGATATTTCTTGCTATAATGGATTATGGTCTTGAGTGGGAGAATTGAGAGGAATAGATCTGTCATCTATGCAATGCATCTATAGCCTGCAGGGCAGTAAAAGGCCTCAGAAGGTGCTGTGGAAGCCTGCTTAGCTAAGAGAAGGAAGAGATACTGGCCTGCTCATGTTTTAAGCCACTTGGATCTTGGACACCCAAAGCTATGCCTCTGTGCTTTCATGCTTGAAAGTCACAGAAAATAGTAATTCATCAGAAATAGGTCTGCAGTGAGGAAACTTGGATTGAAAACATATTGGGACCTGTATCTTATACTTCCTAGGATTTGAGAGGATCTCCACAATTTCATTACAAAGGTGATTCATGATATGTCACAATTTTTTGTTTCTTTCTACTGTTTTTTCAGTGTTTTCTGATGCATTATATCATTTAATTTTTGTAGCATACCTCTGAAATATTAACATCCCCATTTCAAAGGCAAGAAAGTTGAGGCTCAAAGAGTTTATGCTACCTGCCTGATTCTGACAATTATGTGCTTAATTCTCACCAAAGTGTGGCTCTAACACTGGATCTCTACTCTCCAAAATGATCAAAGCAAGATTTTTCAACATTTGTGTAAGGCAAAAACTATCTCATTTGGGAAGGGTGATACAGACTGTGTTACCTTTCTCGACACTGCGACCAGAATACGTAAGAGAACAATTTAAAGGAGGAAGGATTTATTCTGCTCACAGTTTCAGAGGGTTCAGTCCATGGTGGCTTGGCTTCATGTACTGAGACAGAACATAATGGCAAGGGGAGCATGTGACAGAGGAGATTCTTCACCTTATGGCAGAAAGGAATCAGAGAAAGGGAATATAGGAAGAGGCCAAGGCAAGATATAAGCCCCAAGGACATGCCTCCAGTGACCTATTTCCTACAGTTAGGCCCTACCTCCTACTTTTTACTCTGTGCCCTTAATGCCATCATATTACAAATCCATCAAGGGATTAATCCATTCATTATGTCAGAGCCCTCATGATCTAATCATCTCTGGAAACACTCTCACAGACACACTCAGATGTGTGCTTTACTAATTTAGGAAATTCTCAATTCAATCAAGTTGACAATCAACCATCATGAAGACAGTTTTCTTTTCTAAGAGGAATAAGTAAATGTATAGGAAACTGAAATATATTAAATGAGTCTGACATGCTGCAATACAGATAATATTTTAACATGGTGAAGTTTTGTCTAAGCTTGGGAATTCCTTATTACCAGATCAATATAATAATTAATGGTTTATGCACAAGGTATAAGATGATTAATTTCTTTCTAGTCATTTGGAGAGTACAGCATATGCCATAATTTTTCTTTTATTTGTATACTTAGTAGAGTTGGTCGTGGGTGTGAGTTTTTGTTTATCCTGCTTCTCTCCATCTCCAGATTTATTTATTTATTTTTGCCCTAGAACCAAGACCAAGAAGGCTGCAGAACTACTTTTTTTTTATCCAATTTCCTCCAGGATTGAAAAATGTAGCTATTTATGAATTCAAACAGTTTTTGCAAATCTCAAATGCAATAAGAGAACAATTTTGGATGACAGTCTTCCCCCCCAAATGACATTATATCCTATATTTAAATTTAAATACAGGATATGTATTCATATTTTAGCTTAAGCAGTGAAGGCACACTACAGGCTTCTGTTTGAAATTTTAAGATGTCAGTTTTCAGCAACAGAGAAATAAAATGTGAAAGTAGCTACAAAATATTTTTTTAACTTTATTTTAGAATTCGATCCTAAGTTTAGAGCAAAGTTCTCTTCTCTCGATTTCAAATCTTATTCATCTTGAATAGGCTATGCCTTCCTATTTGCCAGAAAACACATGAAAAGTGTTCTAATTGTGAAATAACCCCAGGCAAATGGTACTTAGGAAAATAAAATGCTGAGCATGGAATCACAAAATTGGAAGAGATCCTACAAGAACGTCTAGTTCTGGCTCCATCTTTCAATGAGAAATGGGTGTTCTACTTTGGTACAATTTACAAATCTACAGTTTTCTTTTTTTGTGCCCATTCACATAATGCTTCAGCTAATGGTGTAATGCTGGAGTCACAAAACAGCAGTACCTAACAAGACATCTGGCACTTACGATATTTCATTGGAACATTCTGGAAGGAACGAGTGCATGCAGAACTGAAAAAAATGTGAGAGATGAATGGAAAATTTATGATGCTAATACTTTCTGGTATGATTAATAAAATTGAAACAAATTATACACGAGTTCAATGTTTTGCAAACTGTCACTTCACATTCCACAATGTGGGTTTTTGTCTTCAATGACTGAGGTGACTAATCTATATTACAAACCGTGACCCTTTTAAGAGGTAAAAGAGTGTTATTAACAATTATGTTAGATCAACAGAACTGCTCCTGGCCAACTAGGATTAATGGCTACTTGGAGAGACAATGAGGGATTATAAGCAAGGTAAAAGTACGTGTATATAGGCTGTAAATAAACAAGAGAGTTTAAAGTTACAAATGAAGATTTAGAGGAATTTCACTATGAAAACGCTGACCTTCTTACCTCGCTTTAGAATTATGGGAAAAAATGGGCCGTGTGACAAATAAAGGCTCATTTCTAACAATTATGAAAGAAGGAAGAACTAAATTCTTATCAGAAACTGGGTTGAAAGATTGCGCACCCTGCCATCCCACTGACCTGTAAGAAACTCCCTGTCCCACGCCACAGTCTCCCACGAGCTTCCGGAACCAACCCTCTTCCCACTCTCAGCTTCCGGAACTGTCTATAAATACGCTCAGTTTCCAGGGCCAGCTAACAACAGGCTTCTTCGAGAGCGCCATCTAAGCCACTAACCATGAGTGTCCAGAGCCATGAGAAGTATTCCGCTGAGGTGGACGCCGCCATCAACCGCCTTGTCAGCATGCATCTGCAAGCCTCCGATACCTACCTCTCCATAGCCTTCTATTTCGAAAGCGCTAGTATGGCTCCACAGGGCATGGGCCGCTTCTTCAGAGAGTTGGCTGAGGAGAAGCGTGAGGATGCCTATCGTCTCCTGATGGAAAGTCAGCGCCGTGGCCGTGCCCTCTTCCCTGAGGTCCAGAAGGTGCCCCAAGGTGAGTGGCGTGGCAGCCTGGATGCCATGGAAGCTTCCGTGGCCATGGAGAGGAACCTGAACCAAGCATTTCTGGATCTGCATGCCCTGGGTTCGGCCAACTCCGACGCCTTTCTCTGCGACTTCCTACAGAGCCACTTCTTAGAGAAGGAGGTGAAGCTGATGAAGAAGTTAGGCGACCAACTGATGAACCTCCGCAAGCTGGTCGAGCCGGAGGTGGACTTGGGCGAGTATCTCTTCAAAACCCTCACTCTCAAGTGCGACTAGAAACTCTGGAGTCCAGCTGCTTTCGCCGTCTCTCTGCATTCTCCTGTCATCAAAATTTCTGCCTGACCTTCAACCTGCAGCCAGGAGACAGCTTCTCACCACCCAATAGAAACAAAAAAGGTCCTTTTTGTAGAGAGCAAATAAACAGCTAATCTTAGGGTGGGAGGGAGTATTCAGAATACCGTGAAAGATTTATTGTCTGTTTAATTTTCTAGATGTTCTAATGAAATTGTTTTTAACTTTTCTGAGTCACCTGTGTTCTTTCAGGATCTGATAAGCTGTTATTGTCTCTGTCAGGAAAGAGAAACACACTTATTCATAAATATCGCATACAATTTTGGTGGTTTTGTAATTTGCCTGAAGCCATTAAATTCTAAAACGTATTGTTCTAAAATGTATTCCTGATTTTGCCTAGAGAACAGAGAACTGACTATGTGGACTATATCATATTGTACCTTCCCAAACCCCGAATTCATGATAAAATTGCTTTTCCTGATTTTCAAGTCGGTGTGATGCCATCTGCCTATTCTGAGGAACATAAGAAGAGGAAGTGCTGTGAAATCCATCTTTGCGGCTCCCATTAGGTTGCTACTGAGAACATTAACTGTTACACTGACCTCTTCATGAAACCTCTCAAGAGAAATTTCAATCTGGACTTACTATTAGAAATAACAGTGCTTCACTTGGGTAATTGGTTTGTTTTTGTTTTATGGACACTAAATGATGTGTAAGTTTCCTTTTCTGACTGCATGTTCCAAAGCTTAGGGCCAAATTTGTAGTCCACCCAGAGTAAATGAAAAGATTGTATAAGCATTTTGGCATATGCTTCATTCCTTGTCCTCCTGTTACTAATTTCTAAGTGTGTGCTATGGATTCTTTTAAACCATTTTAAACTCTCTGGAATAAAGCTGTGTATAAATAGATAAATAAATAAACTTTTAAAATGCAGATTTAAATGGCTTTGCAGTTTATTTTAGAGAAAAGGAAAGATGATAACTTCAGGGAAGCTCTAAAAAGAGCCAAAGTGATTAGAATGTAGGTAGGTCAGATGGAGGTTAAATTCTAGTAAGCCAGGAGAGGAGAAACAGCAAAATGTAACATTTTTTTTCTAAGACTTTGTTTCATTTTTCTGATCAGTTTTCTCCTAAATTCAAACATTTGTGTTTCATAGATAACAATATAATAGACGTGTATTGTTTTCCTTGAACTTTGAAAATCTGGAATTATAACTTTTTATCAAACCACAGAAGTGAAAAAAAGTATTTTTCTACACCTCCTTTCCCTTCTGAAACAGGAAGGCCAAACATACTATCATTTCTTTTATTGTGGAAGGGTAAGAGGTATAGGAAAAATATTTGGGACCACTGTTTTACTTAGTTAAGGAGAAAATCCTATCTTCCTGTTTTCATGCAAAGCCTTTTGATAATAAAAAGGAGTATACTGGAAACATTATTCCTCGAGAAGTTTTTCTCATTTGCTGGTAGTTGGAAGTAAGAGATATGTTGAAGCAGTTACCAATTGTCTCTGGATTTGGATTAAACACTTACAACTCTGTATTTATATAAATCTAAATGATAAACATTATTTAACACTATAAGATCCATCAAAGGGTTGTACTTTGAGGTAGATTATTTTGGAGGAAGGATGAGAAAATTTGTTTCCAAATAATGATAGTATTTATGGAGCCATTGTTGTTATTCTTAGGTGCCATCAAGTTGGGTCTGAATCATAGTGACCATATATAAACAGAACAAAAACTACCTGACAGTGTGCCATGCCCAGCACTATTGTCAGTGTTCCTCCTCTGTCAGTGTTCATAGGGTTTTTCATGGCTGATTTTTTTGGCAGTGGGTTGCCAGGTCCTTCTCCCAAGCCTACACCACCTGGTATTCCCATACAGTCTCCCATCCGAGGACTAACCAGGCCCAACTCTGCTTAGCTTCCAAGATCTGATAAGATTGAACACCAAGGTGGCATGGCTGTAGGCTGTGGAGCCATTGTTGTTGTTGTTGTTAGGTGCCATCGAGTTGGTATCCGACACATAGAGACCCTCACAGGGTTTTCAATGGCTGATTGTTTCGGGATTGCCTTGGGAGTGGATTGCCAGGCCTTTCTCCCATTTTTGCGGTGCTGGGAATTGAACTCGGGACCTCAGAGACTGCAGCGCAGTGCTCTACCAACTGAGCTAAATCCCAGCCCATGGAGCCATAAAGACTCCTAAATAAGAAATGCTCTTTGGTAATCAAATAATGCTTAAAAAACAGGAATTTCTGGGCAGAGAATAAATGATTCAAAGACATGATAAAATATTAGCTTGACTTTTAGAAATGACTTAAGGTTCTTGGCAAATCTATTTGTAGAAAATGGGGATTTCATGACATTACATTTCTAGAGATTAATTTGGAAACAAGTCCCACAGCGATTTTCTCTACGGATATACACTGTACTTGCATAGAGTTATAATAAATGATTCCTGTGGGCTCTGATCAAATTCCTTATACCAGTCTTCAAGATGTTCCTTGGTCTACCATATTTAATTAGCCTTTTAAATTGAATTTTCTATTATTTGCCTATTGTTGAAGTTTTAGGGATGCCAATTGCCTATCCTTTTATCCAGGCTCTAATCAGTTAGGACAGACAAGAAGCTAGAGGGAAATCGAGATAACTTTGCTGATAGGAAAGCTAAATTGGAGAATGTGTTAGGGCTTCCTGTTGCCACAATATAAGTTAAACTAAAACACCTAGTTCCAGGTGGAGAAGTTGTTATAGAGACAGCAGAGACTAGGCTGGGCTGGCCAGAGACAGATTCAGGTTTGTTTTTTTTTTTCTGCTAACCTCATGGAGGCCCAGGAGAATGTTGGTGGCCCAAAGGAAGTGGGTGAGTGTGATAAGCCCAATTACTTTTGTCACTTCAGTGATCTTGTACCCTGCCCAATGTGCTTCAATAAACATCAAGCTGTCATAGTTCTTCACATTCACCTCACTAACCCCCTCTCAACGACTGGAGTGGAGGTTTCCTCTTTGTTATAGAAGTGAGGCCTAGGAGACAAAGGTATCCTGAAAGTGACTGGAGGACCTCTCTGTGATAACCAAAAGTGCCCAGTATTCTGTCCCTAGTACTTAAAATGTTCTTCGGGTTCCCCTACCTGCAAGGCCTTCTATATTTGCCATCACGAAATCAAACTGTGTTCCCCTTTCAGCCTAGTTCCCAACCTGCATTGTGTGAAATTTTCCCTGACCAACCCAACTCTGATGGTTAATCTTGATGATCAACTTAATTGGATTAATAAATGCCAAGGAGAATAATAAAGCACACGTGAGGGTGTGTCTTTGAGGACATTTCCAGAGATCATTAGATCATGACACTCTGACCTAATGAATGGATTAACCCTCCGATGGGTTCATAAAACAATTACATTATTGAGCAGTGGTGAAAAGTAGGAGGTAGGGCCTCCTTAGAGGAAGAAGGGTGATGGGGGCAAGTCCTTGTAAGCTGTATGGAGCCTTGGCCTCTTCCTGTATTTCCTCCATTCTACTTCATGTCTGTCATGATGTGAGCTGCTCCACCAACTCCCTGCTGTCATTATGGACTGAACCCCTTGAAACTGTGAGCAAAATAAATCCTTGCTCCTTTTAAGTTGCTTATGCCATTCATTCTGTCACAGCAGCAAGAAAAGCTAAGTAACACAGAAACTAACCCAGTTATCTGGCGTGGATTCATATTCGCTTAGCTGTGTTATGGCACCCTCTAGACTATAGGCAAACTGAGACTTAGAAGATGTATACCACAGTAGTTGAGTAGTGGTCTCCGGACTGGACTACCTGCATTTAAATCTTGCCTCCAGTCTTAACTCATCTTGGCTCAGTTTCTTCACCTTTCCTAGCCCCAGATTCTTCATCTGGAAAACTGGCCTTAATCATAATAATGCAAATACTACTCAACTCAGATTACTGTGAAGATTAAATGAGGTAAGCCACGTGAAGCCCAGCAAACGCTAACTGTACAATAAATGTTAGTAATTTCTATAAACTATCTTTTTATTTGAGGTACGCTAGTAATAGCTCTGGTCTACAGCCATTCCATTCCTAGCATCCAATCTCCTCAGATCTTGGAAGCTAAGCAGGGTTGGTCCTGGTTAGTCCCTAGATGGGAGACTGCCTGGGAATACCAGGTACTGCAGGCTTGGGAGAAGAACCTGGCAGCCCACTCCCAAAACAATCATCTGTTGAAAACCCTATGAATAGTAAAGAAGCACTGACAATTGTGTGAGGCATGGCACAGTGTCAGGGAGTGCTTCATTCTTCTGTACATAGGGTTGCTATGAGTCAGACCTGATTTGAAAACACCTAACAACAACAACAACAACAACAACAACAACAACAACAACAACTAATATTTCTAAGTGAGCTTACTTTTCAATTTCAGGAAAACTGATAAATTTAGATTCTAGAATCTCCCTTAATAATCATTCCTCCCTCCATATAGACCCTATATGTGGAAGTAAAATGTAGGAAGTTGTTCATTTCTGGATATGATGTTCAGCGAGTAGAAGAGAAAAGCAAATGAAGAAGGACCACTCTCTCTTCAGCCAATAAGTTGAGCCACATTATTTAGGACCTAGGATTAATTATTTTAATTAGCACTGCTAAAAGCGGGCATGACAACATTTTAACCTCTCTCTCAGGAAGGACAAGTTGCACAAAGGGGTCATTTCAGAGCTGAAACTAATTAACTGCTGACTGCTACTATTTGCATAGTTGCCAATTCTTGGAAGTCTCTACCTACTCTTTTCTCCCACATACTGTTCTCCTTCCACTTTGTGATGGCCTTGGATATCAGCGTGAGAGCGCACGGACTGAAGAGGCACAGTGAGAACTCCAGACATCACTGAGGCCTTGAACTTGTTTGCACTGTGGCCTGTGTAAAGCTCTTGCTTTTGGGTTTCTATGTAGTCGTCTTTCCTTCTCTGAAAAAGAGTATAGTCTTGGAAATTGGGTTACAAATGCTACTTACTTAGAAGAGAGGAGAAATGAATGAAAAAAAGATAGAATAAAAGAATAAAAACAAAAATAGAAGGGGAAGTGCTTTCACTAGATTTATGTTGTTATTTATCTTTGTCAACCGTTTATTCACCTTGATGAATAATTTATTCCTTACAATAATAATAAAGCAAACACTAATCCATGGGTAAGTGGGGGCATGCATTAGGAAATAATATGTTTCAGAGTGTAAATTCTCCAAGAAGCAGACATCTCCTCAAGATTTTAGCAATTCTTACAACAAATTAGGACTCATAGGCAGATGCAGAGAAAAGTCTAGATTTTACAAGAACTCTTCAAAGGCTCCCCAATTCTAAACAGTGTCAGATCAAAGTGGGGGAGACATGGGTAGAAGTTTACTATTCTTAGATTTAAAATCTACCACTTAGTCTGGCAAAAAATTAATACTCTGAATCTCATGAAAAAACATCAAGACAGATCCATTCTAAAGGGCATTCTACAAAATGTTGTTGTTGTTGTCAGGTGCCATGGAGTATGGTCCAATACATAGTGACTCTTGTAGGATTTGCAATGGCTGATTGTTTCAGGATTGCTTTGAGAGTAGACTGCCATGTCCTTCTCCCATTTTCCTGGTGCCAGGGATTGAACCCAGGGATTCTGAGAGTGCAGAGCAGGGCTCTACCAACTGAGCTAAACCCCAGGAACCTAACAACATTTTTACAAAATAGCCTGTAATAATCAAGCATCAGGTCAAAAAAGAATCAGAAAGACTGAGGAACTGTACCAGGTTAAGAATAAAAAGCATGAAAACTAAACACATGAGCCTTTATTAGAGCAGTGGATGGTGTGGGGGGAGCTATACAGAAGACTTTTTATAAAATGTACATATAAGCTACACTTTGGATAATAATATTGTATCAGTGGTAAATTTCCTGATTGGAATAACTGCATAATGTTTAAATAGGAGAGTATCATTGCTTTTAGAAAAATAAACACTGAAGTATTTAGGATTAGCTAGCTAGGTAAACTATCTTAAATTTATAAATTGTTAAGAAAAACAATTGGTGAAATTTGGACAAAGAATAAACAGGAATTCTCGTACTGTTATTGCAACTTTTCTATAAACTTGAAATTACATTAAACTGGTGCCTGGTGCATGGACGCCTGTAATCCCAGCAACTCAAGAGGCTGAGGAGGGAGGATCACAGGCTTGAGACCAGAGGCAATCTGTGAAATTTAACGACAACCTTTCTTAGGATAAAAAAAGGGGCTGAAAGGGTGTAGTTCAGTGGTAGAGCACGTGTCTAAGACATGGGAGGCCCTGAGTTCAACTACCAGTGCTGAGAAAGAAAGAAGAAAGGAAGAAAGGAAGAAAGAATGAGAAGAAAGAAAGAAAGAGAGAAAGAAAGAAAGAATGAACGAAAGAAGGAAGGAAGGAAGGAAAGAATAACTAAATAAAAATTGTTCCCAAAAGGTCAATCTCCGGTCACTTAGACCTAACTGGACCTCGATACTCATGGCTACATTTTGTCTCTAGCAACTGTTTGTCACTTCCTATCGCTAAGGGTGGAAATCCTGTCAAAGAGGGGTGGGGTTTTTTGTTTTTGGTGTTTGGTTTTTAAGTTAATGATTATTTGTCTCTTCTACTGTACTGTGAGCTCTTCAAAGACAAGGATTATTGTATTCATCTTTGTAACTCCCACATCTAACATAGTGTCTAACTTACATATAATGCATAAAAGTCATTTGCTAGATGAATATTTTAATGGCTTTCAAATGACCATTTGGACTTAGATTTCTAGTCATAGGGCATCATAACCAAATTAGTAGAATATTCCAAATTCTTGTTTTCTTTCTGAATATAAATTATATATTTTCAGATTTGCTTATCTAACCCTCATCTACACAGAGGATTTCAATAATTTTAAAAAACAATAAGTAGCCAGAATAGGGAGAGAAGGAAAAAGAAATCCTATTATTTTATTGCTACACAAGTAATATTGCTACTGGATTAAGTATTTTAATTTTTGGGCCTTATGGTTTATGTCTTCAAAGGAGAATCTGTGCTACATGCTTTTCTAATGAAAAAAGTATTTCTTTCAGCCATTATATGCCTTTGGGACTATGCAGAACTTCAAGATTTAAGACTCTTGTCAGCCTGAAAGGTCACAAAGCAAGATGGAAGATCCAGTTTGCATTTTGCTTTTATTCCCTTCTATTCAGTTCTCATTCCACAGTTGTAAAAATTATCAGCACATGTACATATAATCTCATTCTTTTTTTCCTTTCTCTCATCATCTTAACAAAGACAATTCCTGATGTTTAGAAGTTATCTGACATTAACTAAACCTTAATATTATTGCAAGCTAGCCAAAAGCTCACAGCCAGGCCATTATATTCTGTGAAACATAAACTATCTCACAGAATACCAAATTCAGACAAAGTTACTCTGAGGACGTGATAAAATGAAACAAAGCAAGGATAGTTTATAATTTTTGTCTAAGCACAGGCAAAATCAAAGCCACTGTCCCTTTCACAAAATACCCAATTTTAGGATTGCCAATTTCTTTCTGAGAGCATCTAGTATAGGGCAAATCTATGCTTCCTTGGTTCCTTCCTCAAATCATTCATTGAAAGCCCAATTACTATTATAGTTTCTAACTGAAATACCGTACAGTCCCCCATGATGTGTGTTCTCTCTCAATGTAATGAGGAAAAACTCAACTTGTTTAACTACCACAGTGTTCCTGCCCATCTTTGGTGATGGGCACTGACACATTATTCTGAGGAATATTCTCCAGGGCACACATTCAATCTACAGATATTTGAGAGGTATTTTGTTGTTGTTGTTAGGTGCCTTCGAGTGGGTATCCAACACATAATGACCCTATGTACAACAGACAAAACACTATTGCCATGCTTCTCTGCTATTCATAGGATGTTCAATGGCATTTTAGGGCTATCCAAAATGGGTATTTCCAGCTCCTTGTTTCATCCAATGATAAAATATTCACTTATTAATTTAAAATATTACTGAGCATTTACTCTATACCAAGTACTGAATTGCCTGCTGCAGATAAAGAGATACATGACACAGTTTACTGTCTCAATGAGCTCATACTATGGAAGGCAATACTAACATATAAAATAAAACTTAAAGGACTAGGGTTGTAGCTCAGTGGTAGAGGACATGTTTAGTAAGCACAAGGCCCTGGGTTCTATCCCTGGTACCACAAAAAATAAAAAAAAACTTTAATAGAGTATGATAAATTATATAGTGGAAGAGCCAGATATTAGTTTCAACAAAAGGGTAGGAGTGTTTCAAGATGGTTGGAACATTTTATGAAAGAAGAGTTACTTAGCTGATCTTGAACGTTGATCAGTGTTCATCCACTGGACATGGGAGAAAGGCTTATTATAGACAGAAAGGAGTCACTTGAGGAAGCACTTGAGGAATGACCGGAATGCTTGGGATGAGAACATAGACGAGACAGAGAAATCTGGAAGGAAATCATGGAGGACTTAATAGACTTAATCTTGCAGTTGCAAGGAACTCACCAGAATTTATGGGAACAGCGAAGTAATACAAATACAAACTATGGCTCATGCACTCGGAGTTTACATTCTTGTTGGTAGGATAAAAATTCACACATAAGAAACAACTAGAGAGCAACACAAGCATTATAGAAGTAAAACTTTCATATTTCCTTAGTCTAGAAATTGCCTGTTAATAGTTTCCATGTAGGAACGTACTTGGTCTGTAAGTATGAAAAGCCAGAAGTACCAAGTGATAACTCCTACCCATTCTCTCAAAGTGACCTTGAACCAGTGAAGGATGGAAGGTAGTGGATAAATATCTCAGAATCTCAGCTCCCAGCAAGAGAATTCTGAGGCATGTTTTATATAATACGTCAGAGGATGCCCAGTGAGCTTGATCCCCAGTTGACAAACAGTAGTAACCCTTCATTTACACACTTCATTAGTTTTTCTTCTTTCCTTTGCCACACTTCCTGAGGTCATACTCTCTTCTCCAATAAACCACTTGCACATGAATCCTTGCTCAAGGTCTGCTTTTTCAGATCCCTAAAGTAAGACAAGCACCAATGTTACAGTTTGAATTATAACATCCCCTACAGACCATGTGTTGAAGGCTTGGTTGCCAGACTATAGTGGAACCTTTAAGAGATGGGGCCTAGTGGAAGAAAGTTTGGTCACCGAAGGCATGTCTTTGAAGGGTGATTGACACCCTGGCCCTTTCCTCTCTCGTTGATTACTGGATGCCATGAGGTGAGTAGCTTTGGTCTACTATGTGATCCCTGCCATAATGTTCTGCCTCACCAAGGGCTCAAAACAATGGGACTCAGTGAAATGATGGAAAAGTGCCATATCAAAAGTCAGAATAAGACCAGGTGCTGATTGTGGATTAGACAATCAACTACTCATATGCAAGTTCAAGCTGAAACTGAAGAAAATTAGAACAAGTGTATGAGAGCCAAGGTATGACCTTGAGTATATCCTACCTGAGTTCAGAGACCATCTCAAGAACAGATTTGATGAATTAGACAGTAATCATCAAAGACTAGACAAGTTGTGGCATGACATCAAAGATGTCATTCATGAGGAAAGCAAAATATTATTACAAAGACAGGAACAAAAGAAAAGACCAAATTATATGTCAAAATAGACTCTGAAACTTGCCCTTGAATGCTGAGCCACTAAAGTAAAAAGAAGATGACAAAGTTAAAGAACTAAATGGAAGATTTCTAAGAGCAGCTTGAGAAGACAAAATCAAATATTATAATGACATGTGCAAAGAGTTGGAGATAGAAAACAAAAGGGGAAGAGTACACTCTGTTTCTCTCAAGCTTAAAGAATTGAAGAAAAATTCAAGCCTCAAGTAGCAATAGTGAAGGATTCTATATGGAAAATATCACATGACACAGGAAACATCAAAAGAAGATGGAAGGAACACACAGAGTCATTATACTAGAGAGGTGGTAATCATAATCAGGAACCAATGGCACTGAAGGAAGAAGTGGAAGCTGCCTTGAAGGAATTAGTGAGACACAAGGCTTCAGGAATTGATGAAATATCAATAGAGATATTTCAACAAACAGACACAGCATTGGAGGTGCTAATTTATTCATGGCAAGAGATTTGGAAAGCAGGTAACTGGCCAACTCACTGGAAGAAATTCATATTTATGCCTATTCCCAAGAAAGGGGATCCAACTGAATGTGGAAATTATTGAATGATATCACTAATATCACATGCAAGTAAAATTTTGCTAAAAATCATTCAAAAGCGACTGCAGCAGTATATAGACAGGGAACTGCCAGATAATCAAGCCGAATTCAGAAGAGGGCAAGGAACTAGGGACATCATTGCTGACCAGATGGATATTAGCTGAAAGTAGATAATACCAAAAAGATGCCTACCTCTGGTTTATTGACAATGCAAAGGCATTTGACCATGTGGATCATAACAAATTGTGATAATATTGTGAAGAATGGGAATACCAGAGCACTTAATTGTACTCATAAGGAATCTGTACATGGACTAGAAGGCAGCCGATCAAATAGAACAAGGAAACTGGTTGGCTTAAAGTCAACAAAGATGTGCATCAAGCCTGTATCATTTCACAGTACCACTTCAATCTCTATGCTGAGTGAATAATCTGAGAAGCTGGAATTATGAATAAGAACATGGCATTATGACTGGAGGAAGATTCATTAACAACCTGAATTATAAATATGACACAACTTTGCTTGCTGAAACTCAAGAGGATTTGGAACACTTACTGATGAAGATCAAAGAACAAAGCCTTCAATATGGATTGTGCCTCATCATCAAGAAAACAAAAGTCCTTACAACTGGATCAGTATGCAACTTCATGATAAATGGAGAAAAGATTGATGTTGTCCAAGATTTTCCTTTACTTGGTTCTACCATCAACACCTATGGAAGCAGCAGTCAAGAAATAAAAAGATATTTGCATTGGGAAAAGCTATTGTAAACGTCCTCTTTAAAGTGTTGAAAAGTAAAATATGTCACATTGAAGACGAAGGTGCACTTGACTCATGTCATGGTATTTTCAGTCACATCATATGGTTGTGAAAGCTGGACACTGAACAAGGGAGACAGGAGAAGAATTGATACTTTTGAATTATGGTCCTTGAGAGGAATACTGAATATATGATGGACTGCCAAAAGAAGCAACAGATCTGTCCTGGAAGAAGTGCAACCAGAGTGCTCCTTAGAACCACAATGTCTAGACTGCATGTTAGGTATTTTGGACATGTTGTCAGGAGGGAGCAACCCTTGGAGAAGGACATCATGTTTGGGAGAGTGGCAGGTCAACAACAACAAAAAAGAAGACTCTCACCTAGATGGATTGACACAGTGTCTGCAACAATGGGCTTAAACATAAAGAAAGATCATGTGCCTAGTACAGAATTGGGGAGTGTTTCTTTCTGTTGTACATAGGGTTGCTATGAGTCAAACCCAACTCGATGGCACCTGAAAACAACAACCACAAGATCATTTCCAGTCACCGTAGATTCCTAAATATATCAGGCTTGGTAAACACATTTTTCCAGCCAGTGATCTTTTGGAGTTCTCTGAATAATGACAACCTTACCACTGGGCCCAGCTAAAAAATTTATGCATCTAAGCATCCAAGTCATGGACCCACTGAGACTAGAGAAAACTTGAGCCTGTTTCTCTGCAGCAAATATTAATGAGCTGGATATCTATT
>VMDO01029263.1:0-22879 GCA_007922755.1 Pedetes capensis | reverse complement strand
AAAGCCTAAAGCCATGGGGTAGTGGCATTGGTTTAGTCAGAAGCTGGGAAAGGTGTGTCCGTTCAGCCTGGACACTGTGCAGGGCACTGGCCCTTTGCACAGTGGCTGTTTCCGCCCAGCCCCGGGCAGTCCTGAAGGTGAAGAGCTCTGTGCTGCCCGTCTGCGTGGCCTGTCTTCCTCACGAGCCTTTGCCAGGGTCACAGCCACAGCCACTCCTCCGACCCTACCTGTTCTTCTTTCCCTGGTGCGCGATGTTCCCAGTCACGTGGGCATCTTGGTTAACAGCAGCTTGAGCCTCTAACAAATCACCGCTGCGGAAAGTGCTGGGCTCTATTTTTCAGAACACACGCTGTGCCTGTTGTTCTAATGAGGCCGCGGCCTCTCCTCTGCTCTTCTTAATTGCTAATTGTCCTTCTCCTTCAGACCCCTTCCACTGCCCTCGACGCGGGCAACACATGCAGGTTGCTTGTGTTTAAAGCGCAACCGCACACCTCAAGTTCAAGCTGCACGTTTTGCTGAGCACTTACTGTGTGCCGGGCTCTGTGCTGTGTGTGGAGGTCCTGGGAAGACGGCCTTCGCTTCTGAGGGCCAGGGGAGGGAGTGTGGGAGCGAGCGGGCAGCCAGCACGCGCCACAGTCCACAGGGACGCAAACAACTAGCATATCTGGGGGTTAGGCAGGTGAGTTAGCAGGCAGCTAGTCAATTTTCCATGCATTTATTAGGAACATAGAACTACCAGGCACTGGGACAGGTCCTGGACCGGACCCAGAGAAGAACAAGGGGAATTAATTACCTCAGGAACTCCTGTGTCATGGAAGAAGAAAATGGAGGATTTCTGTTTCAAAAAGATACATCAAGGAATGGGATTTAAAAAGAAAAATTGAAAGAAAGAAGGAAAGAGAGAAAGAAAGGAGTGTGATGTGAAGGTCAGAACCCTCCCTGCCTGGACGATCCCAGGGCCAGAAGTCGCTGTTGGTCGAGTCCTCCAGGTGCCCAAGCCACAGTGGCAGCCATGGCACTGCTGCCCCGCTCTACAGAGCATTTCGTAGGCTGCCTTCTGAACGCTCAGGCCCAGCTTCCTCTGATCCTTGTGCACAGGGGCAGGAAATGCTGTGCACAAGGCAGCCTGTGAAACTGACTGGCCGTCCAGGGCCACGCACCGTGGCTTCGTGCCCCCGGCTGCAGCCAAGCTACCCAGCCAGGGCAGCCGCTGCTGACTGCCCCACTCTGGGTCCAGTCTCCGTGTGGGAATTTCTCTTCTCCTGCCGCATGTGGCCCCCCTCCCTCGGGCTGTCCTTCCTGACTCCAGTGCTGACCTGCAGGAGGTGGGGGTCTGGTTGAATGCCTCCTCTGTGATGATGAATGTAACACGCACACGGCTGCGTACAGACTACGCTAGCTGTTGTTGTTGTTGGATTCATAGTGACCCTACGTACAACGATCAAAACACTATTGTCAGTGCTTCTCTGCTACTCATAGAGTTTTCAATGGCTAGACGAATAGGCTTAAATGCGTGGAGATCATGCCCCGGGGCAGGGCGCACCAGAGACCACTGGATTCCTTGTGCGACCTGGACCTGAACGTAGGAGAGAACCCTGGGGCAGATCTGTGGAGCGCCCTGCAGTTGCCTTTGTGTTCATCAGGAAGTCTTGGAAGCAGGAGGAGGAAGCGGGTGATACTTTGGCCCCTGAAGGGTTTAAAACTATGGTGCACTGCATTCCGGCATCCTATTAATAATTAAACTATCTGTCACTTACCAACAACATACATTCCAAATTAAATTTAAGCAAAAGGGAAAAAGAGATCATTTGGGACTGAATTAGTGGGCTTCAGAGAGACATAAATAATAATCAAACATCTGTGTTCTAAATAGTACGTGCTTTATCAGACAAACAACTGCTATCGTCTCGCTGTATAAAATTGCTGGGGGAAAACATGGTACCTGGGATCCGAGGGCTCAGGCAGGAGGTGAGGTGAGAAAAAGTTCATTACCAAGGCAGAAAGCCACTGAAAGATGCTCCATTGCCCTGGAAGCCCTTGCCTGGGCGGTGCCTGGGGAGTGGCTGGGCAGAGGTGGAGAAGCTGTGCTTCTGAAGGGTGTGGTCAAGGGGCCCCAAGAGCCCCAGGGGGAGCAGAAAATAAAAGGCCCAGGGCTGATTTCATAACTGCTGAGCTGCTGGGAACCCTGTCAGTTGTGAAGGTTACAGAAGAGATGTATGTATGTATGTATATATGTATTCTGCAGGGAAGGAAGAGAGAAAAGACCAGAGTTGATAAACAAATGGGCGAAAAGGGAGAGATTCACATTAACTCAACTCTACCAGAGCCCCAGTGCAGGATGCGACATCAGGGTAGCCCATATTAGAAAACTGACCCCAAGGGAATGGTAGTAAGTAACCGCTCACTTTGCCAATAAGCCCAGTTTCATACTTCAGAAAGGGGAGCTTTTTTGGTCCACCTTACTTTAGTGACATTTAGCTCTCCCTGCTCATCAGTGTAGCTGGCTGCTGCCGGGCGCAGTGGTACACACCTGTAATCCCAGGGGCTCGGGAAGCGGAGGCAGGAAGATCGAAAATTCGAGACCAGAGGCGGTCTGTGTAACTTAGCGAGACCCTGTCTGAAAAAGTAAAAAATGGGCTGGGGGTGTAGCTCAGTGGTCCAGTACTTACAGAGCATGCAGGCACGAGGTCCTGGGTCCAACACCCAGTACAGCAAAAAATAATAATAATAAAAATAAAAAATTAAACATTAAAAAAAATGAAGCTGGCTACCATGGAATCATCAGGCATATAAAGTGACAAGTGACCAGCTATTCTGACCGTGGCTTCCTTGCTGTCTGGGTCCCACCCCTCCCCACAAACAGGCTTTGTGCATTTTCCAGCCTGTGCTGTGCACCTCAAGGACGGAAGACGCTGGTGAGCAACTGGAAATGCGCTGCAAACTCAGGCTGGGACCCCGAGGAGCAGGCGGCTCCTCGCAGCCCCTCGCTCTCAATCGCGAGCCCGCCCCACGGCGAGCTGCCCTCCACCCGCCTGGCTGGGCGTGTTGCAGACCCCGGTGCTGCCTTCAGATGCCTCGTGAGCCGGAGACTGTCTGTTTGTCTTCTCCTTAGGTAACTGTGTTAAAATATCCTATTCCAGCTGTAACACTTGTTTTACAAGAGCCCTGGTTTTGTCTGACACAATATGGAACAACATTTGTCATCCGTTATCAGGGGTGATATATCTGTTAGCCCGCAGAGAAACATCTGCTGTGCGTTAATCTCCAGTGTGCAGGCCAATATTCATAGGATACAGCTGCGTGCGATCACGGCGTAGACGGGCTGTCCAGTCTGACACGAGGGCTCGCTGGCAGGCAGACAGAAGCAGATTTTATTATCTCCCCTTTACATATTTATTCGCGTCAAATATTTCTGAGAATCCATACGTTACCTCTCCTTTTATGCATTGTTGTTCAGTGCTGACAAGCCTTCAACATCTCAATGAGAAATTTATGTTACATATTAAATATGGACATCTGAATGATTATCAAATCTATAGAAGCCAAGCCTGGCCAATCACCCCTAAATAATGGATGAGAAGTAGATGTGACTCAATTTGTTCGGTGCAGAACCTTGGCGCCCCCGCCTCGTGCTTCATCACGGCACTGCTGTCATTATTTGCTTCTATTCATCTCGCTTGGCGTCACTCAATAAAATCTGCACGTGGTGGAGAGAATAACCTTGGTCCACGGTGAGCGCAGAGGAAAGAGATCGCTTCCTCCCTCCCGGGTAGGGCCCCGGGTACCTGTTTGCTTGGTGTGCACATCGATACATCGGGGATGGAAGCTTCTGCGTGTGCGCAGAGAGCATGGGGGAGCATTCTGAGGAGATGTGAGGACACCATCACGGTGGAAAGGGCCACGGGTGTCCTGTATGAAGTCATGTGGCTTCTTGGGTCATTTGCTTGTTAAAATAGTACATTGGCGATCACTCTCCTGAGTATCCTGTGCATATTCGGGAAGCGAACGGAGGCGTTTCTCCCTCTGTAAGGCATGGTAAGGCTGGCCAGGGTGAAATCAACCAAACGCATGTAGTCAGAATCAAAGTTTTAGAATCGTGGACACCAAAGATGCAAAACATGGTCAATTAAAGTTACAGTTCCTGAGTGATTAAACGATTCATAACATCAGTTTCCTTTGGGCTTGGACTGTGGGCAGCCCCGTTTCTTCCTGCTGTCTCCTGTCCTCCCACAGCCAGTTGTCTATTTTCCATCCTCAGCAAGTAGCCACCACTGGGCTGGAGGCCTCAGCGCTGCATTGTCACTTGTAGGTGTGTGTGCACATGGATAGTGCCCAGCCCCAGTATTGGGAGGTGTTGGGGCTTGGCTCAGGCCCGGCAGAGGCCTTGCCCTGACACCGAGTGGGTATCGGGGACCCACTGGATTGGGTTGGTGTAGTGGCCAGAGGCACCAAAGAAGGACCTCAGAAGACCTTCTGTGGGAAACAGGAGAGGGAAAGTTTATTGGGTTACTGCCCAGGTGGGGTGCAACCAGCAAGCAGCCCCTGTCAGGTGCTCAAGTGTTAGCTCTAAGCCTGCAGCATAGAATGCTTCAGGCTCACTGGTGGAACAGCTCAGCCTTAAAGGCACAGCTACAAGCAGTTGGTGTTCCACTGGGCTGGAGGTCCGGTGGTCTTGACTCTCGCAGCTCGCCTTCTCTGCCTCCCTCCTTCCCACGGATGGGAGGAATTGGGAGGCTCTTTGTGGCTTGCTTGTAGCCTTTGGTGCTTCAAGGCCCCTGGTCTTGACTCGTCGTCTTGCTAGGTGGTCTTCCACAGGATTGGGGAGCACTGGGTCAAGGTGATGGGGTCCAGTAGCAGGTGAAAACAAGAGGGTCAAGGTGGGGTCCAGGAGCTTGCTTATATAGGCTCCTGGGAGAAGGTGTGTACTGAGAGCAGCCAATCAGGGCACATTCCTGACAGGTACAGCAGGTAAACTGTCATACCTGCCAGGTAGGGCTGTTATTTAAATCAGGGAGCTAGGGGTAGTCAATCGAAATTGAGGTGGTTGGGACAGGGTCAGGCTGGTCAGGCGCCATCTTTGCTCACTCAACAGGAGGGGGGATAAAAGAGTGAGTAGAATGTAGCCTGAGTGTTAGCCCCTCATGTTGGTTAGAGGGACTGTATCTATGGGGTACTTTAAAAATCCCCAACAGGGAGGCACGATTGGAGGCCTGGGTGGAGGGCGGGAGTCCACTGGGTGTGCAGGGTGAGAGTGTGCCAGGGAAGGCAGCCTGCCATCAGGGTGGGGTGAAGCCAACACCCTCAGTGTCAGGAGCTCCCTCCTCAAGGGATAAGTGGCCTGGGAGCAGCCTGGCATGGCTGAGAGAGCCAGGAAAGTGGCTGAGGACTCCTGAGCACAGCTATTCCTGCGATATCTTAACATATCAGGGTAAACACAGGCGTATGCAGGTTGGACTCAAGACACGTGGCTGGAGCTACTAGAGGGGCCAGAGGACCACAGTCAGTGGGGCAGGGCGAGCATCATCTCACAATGCTGGCATGACATGTGCCAGAAGCTCCTACCACCCATCACGCATCATTGCCTGGCATCTCTGTACGGCGGTACTACAGCGTGGGAGTCCCTGGGCCAGATCGCCACCTCTGCAGGGCTGCATCTTCTTGGAGGTAGAGAGGAATCTGTTCCTGGCCTCTTCTGGCTTCCAGAGGACATCACCGTCCTTGACTGTGCTTCCCTCCGCATCTACAAAGGAGCAGCAGCCACCCGAGTTCTTCTTCCAGCATCTGCTAACACTGCCCCCTCCCTGCTCCTCCCGTGAAGGATACCTGCCAGGTCATTACCGTGGACCCCCTAGGTAATCCAGGTTGGTTCCACAATTTAACACCTGCTGCTTAGCAACCCAAACCCCCACTTGTATGTACTGTGCCCTGGGCACAGGCTTCCAGGGCTGGATGTGCAAATCTTGAAGGAGTCGTGATCTCCCTAGCACGGAAAAGAGAATAGAAAGGAGAAACCCAAAATACAGCACAGAGAAAAAGGTGTGATTTCTTCAGAAAGGATAATTTCACAAGTCAACAAAAGAAACCATCTCGATGGGCACAGCAGGGTAGACTGGACAACATCACAGAATGCACAGCTACTCGGGGGCAAAATAGCATTAATTGAGTGCTTGCTGTGTGCCTGCCACTGTGCAATCTCATTTAACTTCATTCCTACAACTCCAGTCTACAGATTAAAAGAACAACACCAAGCAAACAAGACCAGCAACAAAGGCAAAACAAAAGAAACCCCCAACACCAGGAAGGCGGAACACATGGCACCAGGGTCTCTACTTGGAAACTATGAAGTGAAGTGTATCCCGTAGTGTGCCGGGTTTCTTCTTAACTCTTACATACCCTCTATTGATGTTCAATTTACCTGAATATAGCAAGCAAATTGTATCTGATGACAGTACACCCCCTTGGTTAATCTCCTTGGGTGTTGGGCTATGCACTAGAATACCATTCATTATCCTATGAGCAGCTTTCTGAATACATAGGTTGTGATATTTATGCAAGACTTCTTTGTTGTTGTTAGGTGCCGTACAGTCCTGTCTGACTCATTGTGACCCTCATAGGATTTCCAATGGCTGATTGTTTCGGGATCGCCTTGGGAGTAGGTTGCTACATCCTTTTCCCGTTTTGCGGTGCTGGGAATCGAACTCAAAACCTCAGAGACTGAAGAGCAGTGCTTTACCAACTGAGCTAAATCCCAGCCCTGTGTAAGACTTTAGATAAAATAAAGTTCCGTTGCACTGAAGTGTCTTAAAATCTATTTCCCTACCTGGGACACCCTCTACCAATGGTCTCTCTCATCTGCCTTTGCCCCCTCATTTCTAAAAAGCCTCCTACAGCAACTTCAATAAAAAAGTTAAGGTTTTGCATTGGTGAAATATGCATCGTTTGAGGTCTTAATTTTTTTTCCACTTTGTATTCTCTTTTAACAGAGAGGTTTAACTAAATACAAAGAGCAGAGTGACTTATAATCCCTGAACTACTGACCTTTCTGTATTTCTAAGAAAATATCATTCTTCCAAAAGTTGACATTTATGCCATTACTCTAAACATCTTTATTCCCTGCGAAAACCACCAGAGTTTCCAAAAGTCAGAGCAAGCAGAGAAGCCATTTATCTGAGAAATGCCTGCGGGGTCCCTGTCCTCCTAGCTGCAGAATAACGAAAGGTCTGGGAGCCCACAGCACCCAGGGTGCCCAGACTGGATGCTCCTGGGGTGTACATCAAGGCTGAAGCAGGCAGCCCAGGGCCTGAAGACCTGAGGGTAATGGCGTGCCCCTGAGACACGAGGGAGACGCCTCAGCCCTCGTCTGCACTTGTTTTGTGAAGCTGTTTGAGGTTATGGGGGTGACTTGGCTAGGAACTGTGACGCCTCAGCTGTGAAGGAGGGAAGAGGGGGGAAGGGCAGGGAGGGGGGAACCAGCTGTGGACGGAAGCAGCGAGGGTGTGTGGCTGACCTGGGGCGACACTGCAGGCTCCCAACACCCGCGAAGCCACTGAGCTTGGTGTGGACATACACACACCCTTCACAGCGTCACGTGGGCTGTCATTTGACCGGTGGGTTTTCAGGCCATCAGTTGTGTTTGTGAGGTCACTGGGCTGGCAGGTGAACCACACGAGGCTCACGGCATTCCCTCCACAGTGTCCACGTGGGGAGGGTAAATGGCGTGGCGCACCAGCCTCATGGGCAGCCTCTGAGGTACAGCGGGACTCACCTGGGTCACAAGATGGGTCCCGTTACCCAGTCAGAAACCCTGATGTAACCCCAACATCCACTGTATTGAGCTTTCCTCTCCTCAGGGGACTATCTATGCATTTGGAGTGTTTGCAAGTTCAGAGAATCTTAGCACATATCACACAAAATAACAACTTACCTTACCAAAAGACAGCGGTGACTCCAGACAGTCTGATGGGACGCACCTGAGCAGCTCTGTGCTCATTTTCGTCACTTCCTCTAGACTGAGGAGGTGAACATTCTCAGCTAAAATGTCTTCACATTTGAATGCGCCATTTCAGGGAATGATCTACGCGAGAGCCCGCGAGTGCTTACTGGGGGTTTCCATGGCCTGTGGAAAAATCCCAGAGTGGAGTTCAGTGAGGGATCTGCAATCGCCGGAGAAAGGGCGGCACCTGTAGCTCTGCCTTTGTTCCCTGCCTTGCAATGAGTTCTTCATCCTAGAAGCCCAGTGTGGGGGAACCAACCACGGGCTCTCACCTAACCCCGAGGATCTGTGCGGAGGTTTGCGTTACAGATTAACGTATTTCAGAAGTAGTTAGATGACACTATTGTGTCTTAACAAGAATAAGTATGACAAAGGACAACGGAGAACTGGAGGTGAGGAGGAGGTGAGCTGCAGCATTAAAGCGGCCAATTTGGGGACAATTTGCAGCTTTTAAACCAGAGACTCGGCTCAGTTGGTAGAGAGCCGCTCTGCAGTCTCTGAGGTCCCGAGTTCAATTCCCAGCACGACAAAAATGGAAGAAGGATGTGGCAGCCCACTCCCAAGGCAATCCCAAAATGGTCATCCATTGAAAATCCTACTACGGTCACTATGAGTCAGACACAACTTTGCGGCACCTAACAACACCACCAACAAACCAGAGACTCAGACGTCAGCCGAGACAGGAGTTGGGAGTCCTGGAGAATTTTACTTAATTCCAAAAGGTGGGAACTTCAAGCGAGTGGGACTTCAGAGTCTTCACCAAACCTTGCAGTGGGCAAGGAGCCTTTAGCCTGGCGAAGTGACCACTCAGCGAGGAGGCCGCTCTGTCTCCAGTGCTGCCAGCCGGTGTGTAGCGCACAGCACTCTGAACCCTGCCTGTGACAGGGACAGGGAAAAGGGGGACTTTCCCTCATTCCACACTGATGGCTTATCACACACTCTCCCGAGCGCACCCCTGCCTGGTCACTTCTGCTCCTAAGGGCTTTGCTGCGGAAGTGCCATGGCCGTCTCCCACCGGCTTCTTGGGCATCTCAGGCTGGTCCTTCCCTGAGGTCCTTTCAGGAGCCCGGTTGAGGGGAGCGTGGCGACATGGAGCACCGTGCGCACTGCATTGGGAAGCTCTGTGATTTGTGCTGGGAGGCTAATGCAGGCAATAAAGCACCCATGCCTGTCTGTTAATCAGGGAAGATGGCAGCCGCTCACACCCGAAGGATCGCAGGAAGCTCCAGGCAGAGCTCTGGAAGGAAAATTCCACTTTGTTACAGGTTAAAATCAATTCTGATGATTCCAACCCTTCTAGTGAAGAATTGAAGGCTCCCACCTAGCTAGTGACAAACATGTATCAGTGGTCCTCACCACAGGATCTGCTCCAGAATCCCCGCCCTACACTGGCTGTCTTTGCACACCTCTCTCTTCTTGGGACTCTGCAGCCAGCGTGGCAGGACATGACAACCCTACACTCGCTCCTCCAGGCTGCAATTTCCCTTTAATAAACTCTGATTGCTCTTGTGTTCCTTACAGGAGATAGGGCTGTGGTCACCGTTTCTTTCTGACATTATTCATAAACCTAAAAGATTTGGTGGCCGGGTTTTTCTTTCTTGAATTATCTGCCAGCCCTGAGCAGACGCCTGTACGACGGTGCGCGGCAGATCTCTGGAGGTGCGGAGCGCGGGGAAGTCAGACGCAGCGGACCTTCTCAGCTCAAGTTATTATACTGCAGGAAATAATGCGTGCTAAAAGCACTCGTCGGATATTTTCTACTAATATAAGTTTGTCTGATAAGAGCTGCGTCCTGCTGAGCCCGCGGCTTGAGCGCAGCGCCTGGAACCCTTGGTGTCAGGCTGTTAAGGATCCAATTTTTTTAATGAACATTTAATTAATATTAATGTTATGCTAACAAAATACATGGATTAAATAACTCCTGTAATTCATTACATATCTCGCTAGAAAGTGGCTAAATACATACCCTCTGAAGATCCCCTTGGAAGTTTTAAAAGTATGTAATGATTATAAATTCAGGACAGACATTGCACTGAAAATATCAGTGTCGTTAGTTTTTGCAATGCTGTATGTCTGCTTTGATAAAACATACGCAGGTCTCATCCATTCAAAAGATCAATTTCGATGTCATGCAAGATTTTAAGTGTCATCTTTTCCTTTTACCAGCTTCGGTATCTAATGTATTTATTAGGCAGTTATGTTCGCTACTGTATTCCAGGTAGTAAAGTTGGCTAGCCTATCATCTTGAGGCTCTGCGATGGAGGAGCACAGAAGAAGAAAGGCGCTGGCTGTTGAAGCAGAGGTCCCTCGCGTGCCTTTTGTCTCTCCGTGAACATATTTCCTAATGTCTTTGGAGAGAGGTTTGTACAGCAACTGTAGTTGAATACATGGGCAATTATTCTCAAACAGCAGGAGACGTTTTAGGAAGAGTGTCTGGGCTCCATGATGTACTTCTGGGCGTCCCTCTCTGGTGATGAGTGGTAGGGTCCCACTTCAGGCCCACTCGCCCGCCATCTCCTTGGGCTCACGGTTATAACTTCAACCACCCAACCATCAGGGCCCTCACAGGAGCTTCGGTATTTGGCAAATTATTTGCCTTTGTTGCATTCATTTTTGTTTATAAAATACTAATTACCTCTTTTATTGTTTGAAGAGATTAAAAGTTAATAGGAGAAACTAAATAAACAGAATGCCATTCTGCACAAACTATATAAGCTGGTAATTAATTTCTGGCCTCCTCTGAGCTAATTAACTCATATAAAGAAATGAAGTTAATGAACCATAATTCTAGTCATACAAGTGTAGATACAAGCAGTTTGACTTAATGAATTAATAAGATATTTCCTTTCTTAGAGGTTTTCCAATTGTGCTCCTAATCGGAAGGCCCCTTTAATGTTCCTTTCTGGTTAAAATGTTTAATAAATGGCAGGGCGACCCGGGATAGCATGAGTGTGAGGCCCTCAGGTAGGAGAGGGGACCTGGGCTCACACCTTCCGATCGCTCTGTCATTGCCCTGTGTGGACAGCCACGTCGCATCGAGGGAGCAGAGCGTAAGCGGAAGCTGTGGCGTCACCACCGCCTCTGCCTCTGCTGTCACAGAGGAGGCCTGGGATACGTCGGCCGCACCGAGCCACAGAGTCAGACCAGGCTTCCCTCTGTCAACAGTCCTTATTTCCCCTCCTCTCCTGCACCTTTGGAGAAGGCTCACCTGAAGTGTGGATTAGCACATTTCACATCAACTGGAAGCACACTCCCCTTTTGCCTTTTTCATGTTGGAAGAGCCTTCTAACACACAGCTTTAAGACATAGTATAAACCACTTTTGTCTGATTTTTTTGGACTGAAAAAGGACCCATGGTGGCACTGCTGTGGGGTTATATTGTGTTCTGGGTGACACCAAACCATGATGGAAAAAAGTGTCCTGTGTTTAAAATGATTTTTAAAGAAAATTCTTTATCTTAAAGTCTACATTCTCGTTATTGTGCTGTCTCGACTCACAGTGTTTTCAGGGTCAGTCATGTGGCCCCTGCAGGGGCACAGGTCTGAGCTGCTCGCGTCACAGGTTTTGTTCACATACGCGTGGTGCAAATTTGTATGACCAGCCGTCAAAGGTGAGGAGTTGGTGTGACCTACGGGTCAGCAGACGGCAGCTTCAGGGCCATAGGGGGCCCATTGTCGCCTCTCAGGGAGCGATGGGCTGCATTGTCAGCCCTAACTTCTTGACAAGCCGCCCTGTTCCCATTTTCACTGATTTTGGAAGCTCAGAATTTCAGAGATGAAGTGGGTCGTCCACGGTCACTCAAATGGTGGTGGAACAGGGGAATTGAGCTTGGGACATTTCTACCCTGACATCCACACCTCTACCTGCCGTCATTTCCTGCCACGTTTCCTTCGGCCAGGGCTGGTGGGATTGGACAATCAGTGTCCTTCGTGGCCTTCCTTGTGGTGGCTGTTGGAGCCATTGCCTGCACATGGCGAATCCCTGCAAAGGCGTCTGAGGAGACTGTCCTCTCTGTCCCTTCCCCTCCCTGCTAGGACATGATGATTACAGTGGGGACGATATTAACAACGACAGCAACAAAAGCCATGTCCAAGCCTTGGGGAGCAAAGCCAACCACAGGGCTGAGTCGGGAGGTGAAGAGCCCTGGGCTCTGTGTCCACCTCCACTGGCCTTGAGGCCACCAACTGTGACCTGAGGTCCATCCCCCTCAGGGTGCTCATCTAAGGCTAGGGGCCATGCCATGAAACAGGGGACCGCCAATGGTGTGCCTTCCAGCAGGAAGCGGGGACTGCCGTGGCTGGGACCCCCTGAGTGCCTGCCTGCTCTGGCCTTTGACTCCCATCTAAGTGATAACGGTATCTGATCAGTCCAGCACGTCTCCTCTGCCACAAAAATCCTTCCTGCCCAGCACACTGCCATGGCCTCTCTTAGCTGGGCTCTCCCTGGGTGTCACGTGGTGCCACCATGGCCCTTGGGAATCCAGCAGGACCCCCTCAGACCACTTCCTGCTTCCTGTGGCTCAAAGAAAAAATCCAATTAAGAAAAAAAATATGAATAGAGACTTGGGCAAAACTGCCGCCTACCTGAAGAGGTCCCAACGGAGGCACAGAGCCAAGGTTCCAATCCCCCACCTTTCCAACAGTGTGGGCAAAGGGGAGGCGCTGGGGACTGTGGGGCGCACTATGCCGTGGTTCTGCAAAGCTGCCGAGTCATCATGACACAGGCTACCCTTCGTCATCAGCTGTGGACAGAGCAGTCTGATGGGTTTTGCCCATAGCTCAGAAATCCTACAGCCCCGAGACCCGAGGGAGGAAGGAGCCTTCTGTGCTGGCTTCCTCTGAGCCTCCTACTGTGCTTCACTGTGACATGCACTGAATGTCCCTTGTGCCTTTTCGCCTTTTCGCCAGGACTATCAGCAAGGAAGCAGCTCTACCCTTTTGGCCTGGATCTTAGACCACCAATAAGGAAAGACCCCATTCTCGCCTGGACCACCGATGGACCACTGATGAGGAAACAGCTTTCTCCCTCTCTCACCCGGACCTTCAGTGAGGAAAGAATGCTCTCCCACCGAGACCATCAACAAGGAAAGAACCTGCTCTCCGTTTGATCACTGATGAAGCAAGAACTCTCTCCTCGTGACCACTGAGACCATCAACACAGGTGTTTGCCCCTGAAAGGCAAAAGCGCCTGAAGTTTTTCCTTTCTCCCATCTCCGCCAGTGTCCCGAGGGCCGCAGGAGTCCGTGCCCCTCACCCGAGGGTCCCAAGTGAATTGTGTTTAGTACCTGTGTGTGCGGCGCCACTGCCCATCAGAACATCTGGGCCGGACTGGGAGGCGTGCGCCCCATATAGAGCCGTCCTTCGCGCTAGCCACTCTACCAGATCTTCGGTGAGTCCTGCCTGTGGTCGCCCCACTGCTAGACACGAGCACTAGCTATGTAAGACTGTTCACAGACTCATGTCACAAACTGGGGTGACCTACTGTCAAAGGTCAGGATTTGGTCACCTACACAGGTCCCCTCCACAGCAACAAGCCATGGCTTCAGAGTCACAGCATTGTCGTTAGGAAAGTTTCACATTGAGTGCGCATCTAAGGCACCTGTGCTCTTGCCAGGGTCTGTGTGGAGGGAATTCTTCTGTTGTCTGTCCCTCTGCTTTCTACATCTGTCCTCAGCTCTGAAGGAAAAAAATTTGGACATTTATTCTTTCCTGACTTACTCAGGAAGACAACATACAAGCTAGCTACCATGTCAAAAACAAGTCCCCAGTGACGCACAGAGAATTTTTTTTTTCTTTCAGGTCTGGTGGTTGAACCGAGGGCTTCATGCATGCTAGGCAAGTGTTATCACTGAGCTGCACCCATGGCCTATTTTTACATTATTTTATTTTATTTATTTATTTATTTTTATTTATATTTATTTATTTATTTATTGGCAGTACTGGGAGTTGAACCCAGCGCCTCACACCTGCATGCTTTACAAGTGTGAGTTGCACCCCCAGCCCATTTTTTAACTTTTTTTTTGAGTCAGGGTCTCACTAAATTACGCAGACTGCATCTGGTCTTGAACTTGTGATCCTCCTGCCTCCGCTGCCTGAGCCACTGGGATTACAGGCATGTGCCACCGCACCTGGCGGACATTTTTTAAAATTTTGACACAGGGTCTCGCTAAGTTGTGCAGGCTGCCTCTGGCTTGGAACTCGCGAAACTCCTGCCTCCACCTCTCTGAGCAGGAAGATTTTTTTAGTGCTGAGTGCTACCACGGAGGACACCCTCCCCCGCCCTGGGGCAGAGGGCTAAGGCGGCATGCAGGGGCCGTCCCTAACCCTCCCACAGTACAGCAAGTGGGTTCACCGGCCACAGGCACCGTCCTGTGTGTCCTGCTGTGCCTGGCCACTCCCTCCTGCCACTTGCACTGTCAGTGAGGACTGGGGTCAGAACCTGCTACTGTCCAGCTCCCAGCTGGCCCAGCGCTCCCAGAGAACCCAGTCTCATCCCTGAGGCCTTGGCGCTGAAGTCCAGCCTGCCTCCTGCTTTCCTGGGCAGAGAAGCAGGACCCCTCGGTCACCACCAGCACCCCCCCCCCCCCGAGGTCTCCCTGGCGAGTGGCAGCAGGTACCACCCTTGGATGGATCCCACGCAGGCCTAGGCCCTCCATGCCTTTGCTCTCGGCCTTTCCAAAAGCAGCGTGGCCTGGGATGGCAAAGCGTGACCCGGTGACAGCGTGCGGGCCAGCAGCTCCCTCCACCACCAGACCATCTGCCTGGGTCATTAGGAATTCCGTATCCTAACATGATTTGGGAACTTTCTCCGTCACCTCTGTCATGATCCTCAGCATGGAGGGACACTAAGTGACAGTTGAGTAAATGGACATTGTCCACTTTCTTCCTCTTTGGTTGGTCATCCTCCACGGCATGGGACAATGCTCAGTGTGTGCACAAAGGTCATGGGCCACCTGCTGTGCTGCCCAAATGGGAAGGCCCCACCACAGAAGCCCCCAGGAGGGCTCAAGAACCCACAACCTGGCCGGAGCGCGGTGGCACACGCCTGTCATCCCAGCGGCTCAGGAGGTGGAGGCAGGAGGATCACAAGTTGGAGACCAGAGGCAGTCTGTGTAACTTAGAGAGACCCTGTCTCAAAAAGCAAAAGAAAATGGGCTAGGGGCGCAGCTCAGTGGTCCAGCACTTGCAGAGCATGCAAGCATGAGGCCCTGGGTTCAACTCCCAGTACCAAAAAAAAAAAAGAACCCATAGCCCCCGACATCTGTGCAGGGAGGCATGAGGGACGCCCTCTCTTCCCCAAGGGGGAGTTCCAGGAATTTGCTTTGAGCGTGGCAGGGTGCAGGTGGCACCAGGCAGTGGGACGAGGGACCCTGAAGAGCCAGAGGTCTCTCCGCTGCAGAAGCGCCAGGCTGCAGAGAGGTTTGGCCCCGCCCAGACCTCCAGGTGCTCTGAGACCAAGCTGCACTGGGTCGGTCCTTCCTTTTGATGCTGTGCCCGAAAATAGGAAACTTCTTTGGGGCAGCGACAGAACCAACAGGCCCTGCTTTCCCGAAGGTGAGGGCACACGGAGGGGTAAAGCCCACGGGGGACGTCTGATAAAGTCGCGTCCTAATACCGCCGCAGCTGAACCCTGAGTGCTCCCCCATGTCCGGGGCTGTGTCCCCAGCCTGGCGCTGTTGGGAGGTGGTAGGAAGTGTCGGGTGTGGGCCCCGGGCTCCTGCTCACGCCCTTGCACTTTCCAGCCGGGAGGTAAGTGCTCCGGCCCCTCTGCTCTCCTGCCCTGATGCACAGCACAGGCCCAGAGCAGGGCCCAGCGCTGAAGCTCCCGCAGCACCCAGGCCACAGAGCCTTTGTTCTAAGTTAATCGACTTGGGCCCGAGAGGGGGTCGAAGGCTGCCTGGCCCAGCTGACTGAATGGCCTTTCTCTGGGTTCGCAGCACACGTCACAAAGGGCTGGGAGGCCTGAGGCCTCATTGCCTCGGTTTCCTCATCTGCAGAGCAGGGCCAGTTATGGAGCAGCATGTGCCTGGGGTTGGGCTCAGGGACCGACACTGCCTGTTAAGCCCCCAGCGTGGCGCCTGGTCTCCGCTGTGTCAGCCTCGGGCTCCCAGCCCATGCCGAGGGTGCTTTCCTAGAGTGCGGTTCACAGGCGGCTCTGCTCCTCTGGTTCTTGCGGTCAAATGGTTTCTTGTTCAGAAATCTAAATGATCTTCATTGCTTATTAGAGTAAAATCGAAAATGCGCATGAGGCTGGGGGTCCGGGTCCTCGCAATCGCTGGTGCAAAGTTGACCTCTTTGTCCATCATCCTCCGGTTCTGCCTTACAGGTTGGTCTGCCAGCAACTTCCCCAGCCCTGCCCACGACACCGTATCCATGGTCAATGCACGGAAAGCTTCAGCACTGTCTGGGAAAGAAATTTCACCATAAGCAAAACCAGGATTATTTTGAGATTTTGGAGGAAATTTTAAGAAAACTCGGAAGCTTAGTCCACATAGGCTCTGACGCACATAGTCAGAGGAGAGAAAAGGATCAAAAATAAGTTAGCGTGAGAAGAGGGGTAACACCCGCTCCGCCCGTCGCGTTAAAGCCCGCCATTAGCGAAAGCACAGTGGCCTCCAGTGCAGACCTCTGGCCCTGGGTGGAGACCAGTTGATCAATTTTATCTCCATCCTCCAGTTGAGAGCAAGGCTGACAGAGACTCAGAGATGTATTTCATCTTGATTTAGCAAATTTCATTTACCCTCTCCATTATTTACTCAGATGCTAAGAATACATCTTTTCTTGGCCATTTGCTCCTAATTGATGAGGTGGCCATGCGTGCAGGTCCGGGCGCACGGACTGGCTGTCTCTGGCTTTTGATCGACTGTGTATGAAGTCGGCTTTTAGGACTTCCAACAGCCTCTTTTCTATGACCGTGCAGCACTTGTGACTAATGAAAAGCATGGCTGTCAGGCCTGGAAAGCCATCTAATTAAACCTCGAGATTTCCATAAAATGAGTTTGAAATCAATCGGTCAATACCGCAACCACTTAGGAAAATGTAGGTGTGGGAAAGTGTGGCTTAGCCAAGAGGAGAGGGGCATGGCCCTGGGGTTCTGCGGGCGCCAGGGGGCCTGTGCGGATCTCCAGCTCCCCTGACCATTGCCACTGAAAGTGACTTCTTCCCCAGGATTCAGAGGAGTCAGACAAACATCCCAGGAGAAACCGCGGCCATCACCCCCGTAGCCCATGACACTGCAGTGGGGCCTGATGGGGACGTGACCAAGCCAGCGCCCTTCCCACAAGGGCAGCACATTCCTGGGGTCTGTTTGCAGGCTCAAAGCCGCCGCTGAGTTGTCTGAACTTCCTATTTCTGCTTGTGAAACCTGTGCCTGTTTTCTTACGGCTACTTTGTGCACGAGCAGATAAAAACCTAAGTTATTTCTATTTTTTATCAGAAATTTTTAAAGTACAACTTAATGGGTTTCATTCTTACATGTATTTCATTGTGACATTTCCATATATGCACTTCATTGTACATTGCTCACTTCTATTACATTTAATTTTGAATCATGAAACAAGGACATTTTATAAGAAAGAGGGAATTTATTATAAACTTTGATGGTAGCTGGGTGCAGTGGCGCATGCCTGCAATCCCAGCAGCTCAGGAGGCAGAGGCAGGAGGATCGCAAGTTCGAGACCAGAAGCAGTCTACATAACTTAGCGAGACCCTGTCTCAAAAAGTAATAAAAAGTGGGCTGAGGGTGCAACTCAGTGGTCCAGCACTTGCAGAGCATGCAAGCACGAGGCCCTGTACCCAGTACCACAAAAAAAAAAAAAAAAAAAAAAAACTTTGATGGTGGAAGTGATAACATATTCACCCTGACCATAATCTGTCTGTGTGATGAGAATTCCGTCGGGAGAGAGATGAGGAATTTCTCGATCACATTCCCTCCTAGGACTTGATGTTTGATTGCTGATGTCTCTTCAGTTAATCTCAGCTACAAGATGCAAACTTCACACGTCAAACTTGGATCTGTATAAAGCCTAGCGTTGAATACATTTAGGCAATTCTAGTGAAAGAATTTCTGAACAGATTAAAGTATAAATAAGTTTCTATTCCCGGAATATGTAGAGTGGCTTAGCTTGTGAGTTAGCTATTTAGTTCGTGTTCCAAGCCTCCTCTTCACTGACGCCTCCTTCTGTAGGGTGAAGGCTCTCTTTTCTCTCTGGTTTTTGCCAGACACATCCTGGACGAGATTAAAATTTCAGGTTCTCTCTGACCACCAGGGTTTGAATGCAGCCTTGAACCTGGGTTTCCACCCAGTCCTGGTACCAGCCTTGGCTTCTAGAATTCAGCAACCCATTTCTGCTTATTGATTAATCATCTTTGAAGAAATACCCTTTTCTTGCTTCTGCTGTGGGTTTTTGTTTGTTGGTTGGTTTTGTAGTTATTGTTGTTGTTAGGTGCCGTCGAGTCAGTATACGACTCATAGCAACCCTCATAGGGCTTTCAATGGCTGACTGTTTTGGGATTGCCTTGGGAGTGGATTACCAGGTCCTTCTCCCATTTTTGTGGTGCTCAGAATCGAACTCGGGACCTCAGAGACTGCAGCGCAGTGCTCTACCAACTGAGCTAAATCCCAGCCCTTTGTTTTGTAGTACTGGGTACTAAACCTACAGCCTCGCACATAACTTTGCAAACAGTCTGCCCCTGAGCCAGACCCCCAGCCCCTTTTTCATTTTTTAAATTGAGACAGGATGTCACTAAGTTAAGCAGGCTGCCTCTGGCCTGGAGAATCTGCCATCCTCCTGCCCCAGCCTCCTGAGTTGCGGGGATTATAGGTGTACGCCACCGTGCCTGGCTCCACTGTGTATTTTTATGTGTGTGAACATGTATCTACACACACAAACACACGCTCCAAGTGCCGTGTGCTGGGGAGTGATTCTGAGATCTGTTTGTTTTGCCTTTCAAGAGATTGATTTTCATTTTTATATATTTAAGTGCTACTAAATGAGAAGATGTCTACAGCCATACCACCCTGGCATCAGATCTTGTCAGATTTCAGAAGCTAAGCCAGGTCGGGCCTCATTAGTCCTTGCCTAGGAAACCTCCAGGGAATACTGGGTGCTATAGGCTTGGGAGGGGCTGGGATTTAGCTCAGTTGGTAGAGCGCCGCTCTGCAGTCTCTGAGGTCCCGAGTTCGATTCCCAGCACCACAAAAATGGGAGAAGGACATGGCGATCTTGAAATAATCAGCCACTAAAAACCACTGAGTTGTGTCCAACTCATAGTGACCCTAATGAGGGTCACTATGAGCTGGACATGACTTGATGGCACCTAACAATAACAATAAGCTTGGGAAAAGGACCTGGCAGCCCACTCCTGAAATAATCAACCACTGAAAACCCTACAAATTGCAAAGAAGCACTGACAATTATGCCAGACACGGTGCAGTGTGAGGTAGTGTTTCGTCTGGCATACATTGGATCACTATGAGTCGTATATAACCAACGGCACGGAACAAGAACAAATGAGAAAATATCTATACCCTGGGGAGATTTGTTTTATTTTATTTTGCCTGCGTGAACCTGATAGTCAGCACCTGTAAATTTCACGAGCCCTTACTGGATCTAATTATTTTGTATAATCGCTCATTCAACAAACATTTCCTGCGTGTCCCCCAGCCTTGAGGTCCTGCATTTATCAAGTGGTGATATTAATCAGGTATTGACTAAGTGTGTTAGCATAAGTGAAGCCCCTTGCTCCGTCTTGGGAACACGGGTGAGAAAGGATAAGAGCAGCCACGGAGGTAGCTGCTGTTGCTCCTGTGTCTGGGACACGGCAGGGGAAGATGTGACTCCTGTGTGCGCAGTGGCAGAAGACGCCTCTCCGTGCCAAGCGGCAGTTCTGATGATATAGGAGCTGAGGAGGGGCCCTGGCTGTATCTGGAACATCAGATGGACCTGGGAATGTGGCCTCTGAACTGCGTCCAGTGGCAGTGCCGACAGATGAGGTGGCGGCTGGTGGGCCTGTCCTGGCCACAGCAGGGGCTACAGGGAGGGCAGGCAGGTGGCACTGGAGAATTCATCTTTAGAAATATTGTTTCGAGGTGCCATGGAGTCACTGTTGGACTCCTAGTGACCCTGTGTACAACTGGGGAAACGCTATTGTCAGTGCTCCTCTATTTTTCATAGGGTTTTCAATGGCAGATTGATTTTTTGGGGGAATGGGTTACTGGGTCCTTCTCCCAAGCCTACAGCACCTGGTGTGCCCAGGCGGTCTCCCATCCAAGGACTAACCAGGTCCGACCCTGCTTAGCTTCCCAGATCTGATGGGATCGGATGCCACAGGACTATGGCTGCAGGCTTTTAGAAACGGAAGCCAGTCATTTCCACAGTTCATGGTTGTGATCTCAGGGCGCTTAGAGGAAGCGGCCAATGTGCAACCCAATGCTGACGCCCAGCATGTCACCTTGGAGTGTGGGCTTTAGTGACCCCCAGAGGTCAGGAAGCCCAGCCCCACATGGGGTGGGCACAGGGGTGGGGTCCTGCAGCCCCTTTTCAGGCCCTTCACCCGGCATCTTCTGGGACACTGGGCTCCCCTGGGCTCCTCGGGTCTGGCTGAGGGTCCCGTCACCCCCTCTCCAGGCTGCCTTCGGCTCCCCTCCATTCCTTCTCTTCTCCCCACTCCATCCCACCCGCCACACTAACTGCCTGTCTCCTCACTTCACATGGCCTGGCTTCCAAATGCCGTCACCAGCGAGGCCAAGAACGAGAACTGTGCTCAGATTTGTTTCTCAGCTGTCAGATCCTGGGCAGGGACACCCCCCCCCCCCCATTTCTTAAGGAATTTGTGTGTGCTGAGGAGGGAGCCGGGCTGGGATTTAGCTCAGTTGGTAGAGTGCTGCTCTGCAGTCTCTGATGTCCCCAGTTTGATTCCCAGCACCGCAAAACAGAAGGACGTGGCAACCCACTCCCAAGGCAATCCCGAAACAGTCAGCCATTGAAAACCCTATGAGGGTCGCTATGAGTCGGATGCCGACTCGACGGCACCTAACAAGACAACAACAACAAGGAGGATGGAGCCAGCACCTCATGCAGGCTGATCACCTGCTCTCACACTGAGCTGCACCCCCGCCTTCAAGGGGTACCATTTCCACCTGTCAGGTTGTGCCGTGTGCAAAACTCTTTCTGTGGGCCGGCGCCTCAGGGGTTCTTACATTCAGCCCCCCCACGGCGTGACAGGAATTTCCCAAGGGGGCTCCAGGCTGAAAGGTAGACCCATGGGCGTGTACTGGCTCGCTGTGCTGCCGCCCAGCTGGCTGGCTTTGGCGCTCACCCTCTAGACTGGGGTGAGGCTCCCCCTGCCTCCCCACCCACCCCGGGAAAGTGTGTGTAACCCCAGGTATGGAACCCGCTCTGCGCCATGTCCACCCTTGCAGGGTGGCCTCCCCCTCGCCCGCCTGTCACTGCTAAGGCTGAAGCCATGGGGTTATGAAGACGTGGCCAGTGCCTGGCTCCTGACAGTGGCTAGCGCTCATGCCAGCCTAGCCTGCAAGCCAGAGCCCTGCCTGGCCTGACACAGAGAGACCAGGCTGACCCAAAGGATAGCCAGCCACAGGGGGCCGCTGTCCCCCCCACCTGGTCCTTGCTCAGGTGGCTGTGCTCTCTGTAGCTGGCCACTGAGCCTGCCTGGGAGGCTTGGCTGCTTACAGGGTATGGAGCCCATCAGCCACCCCAACTTCAGATTGAGACACTACAAAGGAGCTGACTTTCTACACAAAACGATAGGTATATATATCGGTATATATATCTTTCTTTTTAGCAAACCAAACTGACACAAAGTCAAGTAACAATGAATCAAATCAGAGGAAAAATGAATTCCTAAGCAGCTAAGAGAGAGCTTAGGGACACTGTGATTGAACCATATGTCCAGGACCGTCAGCTCTTAAGCCCGTAAGTCCCTACAGATGCACGGCCACGTGGACCCCTGCACACCAAGAAGCCCCTCCTCCACCCCAGCCTCACTCCCAGAGCCCTTAAAAACAGAGAAGGTGCCAGGCCAAAGGCACTGGGGCTCCTCCCGCCAAGGCACTGGGATTTCCTCTTGGGGAGCTTCCTCCATCTTCACCGCTTTGCTCACCCTTCACAGGGTGTTCGCCTGCTTATTTTCTCACCCACTCAATCAGAAACCCCCCTGAAATCCTCCTAGCCATGTGCAGCGTGCTGAACTTCACAGAGGAGAGGCAGACATGAGAAGACTTGATACTGGTGCAAGAGTTAGGCATACAGAAAAAGACAATTATTCCACTTGAAGCTCCCTGGAAGTTGAATAATGTTTCTTCCCTCTTCCATGTTTTGTCTCCAGGAATTAAAAATACTGTGAAGTTGACAGTATCTCATGGTTTAGACTGTGGCAAATTAATTACAACCCCCCCACACATGTCTGTCAGCTTGTTGTGCTGTGGGGGCTTGCGTGTTGCTGTGATGCTGAAAGCTATGGCACTGGTATTTCAGATACCAGCAGGTCCACCTATGGTGGACAGGTTTCAGCTGAGCTTCCAGATTAAGACAGACTAGGGAGAAGGAACCGGCAGCCAACTCCAGAAATAATTAGCCATTGAAAATCCTATGAATAGCAGAGAAGCACTGTCAGATAGAGTGCTGGAAAATGAGCCCACAGGGCAGAAGACATTCCAGAGATGAATGAGAAAAATTGCCTCCTAAAAAGGAGTTACCTCAATGACAACAATGGAGTAAAGCCACTAGGACCTCTGTTTGCTAATGTGACACCACTCAAAATCAGAAGAAACACAGTGGCTGCAACAATGGGCTCAAATATTTAAAAAAGACCATGTTCATGGCACAGTGTTGGGTAGTGCTTCATTCTACTGCACACAGGGTTG
>VMDO01029262.1:0-22834 GCA_007922755.1 Pedetes capensis | reverse complement strand
GCATTGTGCATACTTTACAAGTGCCCTACCTCTGAGGCACACCCCCGCCCCCTTTTTTGCTTTTTATGTTTAGTCAAGATCTCACTAAAGTATGCAGGCTGCCCCTGGCCTTGAACCTGAGATCCTCCTGCCTCCACCTCCTAAGCCACTGGGATTATAGGCACGAGCCACCAGGCCCAGCTCATAGATTCATTATGTACACAGTCTGGAAACAGCTTATCTGGATTCACTGCTTTGTGGTCTTCTCATGCTACAATAAGGTATTGGCAGGAGCTACATTCATCTCTAGTCAGCCCTGAGGTGGGCTCTCTTTCCAAGCACACCTCACATCATCAAAGGTGTTGAAATGAGGGTCTCAGTTCCTCACTATAAATTGACTAGAAACATCATCAATTCCTTGCCACATAAAAATTATCCACAGGAAGCACATGACAGCCTACTTCATCATATGGAAGGACTGAAAAAGTCTAGAGATAATATGCCAGCAACATGGAAGTTATAGTCTTTTTTAGAACCTAATCTTGGAAGTGACTTCCCATCAGTTTTGCCACATTCTCTTCATCAATAGATACAACTCTCAAGTTAGAGGAAGAGATCACATAAGATGTGAGTACAGATGGCAGAAGGCATGGCTGGTCATTTTAGAGTTCTGGGAAGAAAATAAAATGATCAAGTTACCTGGTCAGAATAGAAGTGGAAAAAGAAGTATATAGCTCAAGTATTGAATGGACTAAAACACATACCTAAAGTTGTACCAGACGTCCACATGGGTCTTGGAACTATCTCATCCCTGGTTACTAAAACCTGCCTACCTACCTAACTCTCCTTTCTCTGGGCTGCAATTCAGCGCAAACACTCCACTTGTTTTCACATTTTTTTATTTAGATATGATTGATCATCTTATTAACATGCTCTCTATTCTGTTTGCTGGTGTGTGCTCTAATTTAACTGCATATCTCCAGCCAGGTACAGTGGCACACACCTGTAATCTCAGTGACTCAGGAGGCAGAGGCAGAAGGATTGCAAGCTTGAGACCAGAGGCAGTCTGCATAATTTAGCGACCCTGTCTCAAAAAGTAAAAATATGTACTGGAGGTGTGGCTCAGTGTCACAGAACTGGCAAAGCATGCAAGCGCCAGGCCCTGGGTTCAACCCCTAATACTGCAAAAACAAGACAAAACAAAACAAAACAAAAACACCCCCAAATAAAAAATAACTGCATATCTCTGGGCTGATTCCTTATGTGTCAACTTTAAAGTTGGGTGCACATTGTTGTTGTTGTTGTTGTTGTTGTTAGGTGCTGTCAAGTCCGTATCCAACTCAAAGCGACCCTCATAGTTTCAGCTCAGTTGGGTGCACCTAAGGCTACCTTAATTAATAGCTCTTGTGTGGCATGTGATTGTTCTCACTCATATCTATACTATCTACAAAATATTTTATGTTTCAATTGGATAATATAGAAAGTAAAACTATGCCCTACAAATATGTCATTTCTTTCATTAAAAATCTATTTAGTGAAAAAATTAAAGCACTCTTTTCATTGAGGCTTGGTTATCATTTCCCAAGTTTAGTCCTAAACTAAAATTTCCGTTTAGCATTGTGTAAATAAGTTGAACAAGACTAGTAGTTTAGAACTTTATTCATTTACAATTACCTGCTTAAATAAATATTACCTTTATTAAAAAAAAAAAACAAAACATGCTATAGAAGATAGAAAAAAGGAAAAAATGCTAAATTTTTTAAAAAAGATGATGAATTTTTTTTCCTACAAATTTAGAAGAAAATAATTAGGCTCTGCATAATGGTGTTCTTCTAATTGCCGCTTTTTTTTTCCTCTAGAGATAGCACATAAATTTATTCTCAAAACTCAGTTTATTCACAGGATTTTGCCTGTGTTTTGCAGTTTTGAGGGGTTAGAAAGGCTTGGTAGAAAAGTCTCTGCTTCCTTTCTCTGGAATATCTTATTTTATCAAAGAAAAATGAATCTTTTTTTCATATGCTTTGTTTTAATTAAGCAAATAAGTTGCCTATTAATCTCCCAGGTTCAGATATACTCCTAAATGATTATTTACTTCCATCTCTGTTTCTTAGTTTTCTTTTCCTCAGAAAGGAAAACAATAAAAAATAAAAATAAATAAAAAGATTGGAGAAAGTAATCAGTGATTTCATTGTCTTTCACTTTGCTAAAGTTGGGAGGTCTCACCTTCCAATCAGGACAAGGTAACCTAAGTGCAAAGTACCTCATTCTCACTTACTGGTACATTAACCACTCTGATGGTTTCTAGCTTCTTACTAATGAATGCTTAATTAGAACACACACACACACACACACACACACACACACACACACGCACACACCAGTTTACCAAAGCAGACCTATTAGCAATAGAAATTTTTTCTTTATTTATGGAAAGAAAACTTTAAAGAGCCCTGTATTCTGCTTCTTCTTTTTGTTTTTGATAAACATTTAAAAGATAACTTAATGTTTGTTTCAGACACAGCTAAACAGAGAAGTATTTTCCTTATAGCAACAAATGCACTGTATACAGTCCTCATTCACAAGTAATAGAGTTAAGCAGACTTCATAAACTTTACAATTATAAATTTACCATTAAAACATGATGAACCAATAGACCAGAAACAAGCTGATGTCCATAACCTCAGTCCAGTAATTTTCATGAATCCAAACCTGGTTTCTCTGGAGAACTCTATTAAGAAAAATCACCACCCATTTATTTACTGACTAATACTTGAATAGGATTTCTCAGAAGACTTTCTGTTAAGCAGAAAACATTTATCACAGGAATGCTGTCCATGTAATCAGTGAAATAACATATGTGGATAGTATTTACTAATAAACTTCTGATATTACTCACATATTGAAGTTTATTAGACTGAGACAAACTTTTTTAATTTTTAAAAATTTTAATTTTTAAAAACTTAATTTTAATTTTTAAAATTTGGTCCTTACATAAAGAAATGATAAATGTTTGAAGAGATAAATATGTTTATCTTGATTTAAACATTATGCAATGTATACATGCATTGAACCATTATGTGGTACTCCAGTAGTATGAATAATTTTATTTTTTATGCATCAGTTAAAATAAATTTAAATAATAAAATTTGTATTGAAAAAAATCCAAGCCTGCAATGGAGTTTAAGAACAGTATAAAAATTGACTTAAACCTTTACCAAGATTCATCTGTTATTAATATTTTGCCCCATATGCTTTATCATTTTCTCTGTCTTCCTAATATTTTGTGAAATATTTGAGAGTAAGATGTATACATTACAGCCCTTTGCCTGCTATACTTAACCATATTTATTTCAGGAAAAATTTACTATTAATAGTATATTCTCATACAAACAAAGTCCATGTTTTAGCTCAGTAAATATTTCATTGGCACAATAATTTTATTAAATATAACATCCTAATTCTAGTTTTGTCATTTGAGCCAATAATGTATGTATATCATTTGTTTCCCTTCATTACAGAATCCAAATTAAAAACATGTTTTGTAAATTAGTTTTCATTCTCTTTAGTTTCTTTGATCTTGAACATTTCCTTAGCCTTATAAAAATACTTTATAAAGCGGATATTTTTGAAGACAACCATCCATTTACTTATAATAGAATGTTTCTCATTTTATATGTGGTGGTTCCTCATGATTAGACTCAGGTCATGTATTCTAAGCCTGTATACTACTCTAGTGAGATTATGTTCTTCTCAGGGTATAACCTCCAGAGACACATAATGTTCATCTTTCCCTCATTTTGTGCTATTAGTTTTGATAGTTTCTTCCATATATTTTTATTGAGCACTTTCTACCTACTAGGAAATATGCTAGAAATACACAGTGTCTTATGGTATGGTATCTGCCCTAAAAGACATTGTAGCTAAACATTAAACAATTTCTTTAGGGGAGTGAAGCATTGAATTTGTCAGTGCAATGAAGACAACTTGGGAGAAATAATAGTTTGGGTTCTATGATGAATGGCTGTAATAACACTTAGGTTCTAGCAATATTACACATGTGATCCAAACCTTGTCTACATGAGATTAGGTCAATCATTCATAGCTAAAACATTGTGTCAGTGGGCTTTTTAAACAGGAAACAGATAATTGCTTCTTCCATGCTTCACGGACCAGCTTTAGATTTATCATGATTATCATTTTGTATTGATGGTCCTTTTTTGTGGTGATGGTGGCATGGTTGTAAGAACATTCAGTTATTAGCTTTATGCCATGGTGCATGCCAGTAATTCTACCTACTTGGGAAGCTGAGGCAAGAGAATCCCAAATTCTATGCCAGAGGCAGCCTGTGAAACTTAGTAAGGTCTTGCTCAAAATAAAAAATAAAAAAGGAGTTGACGATGTGGCTTAGTGGTAGAGCACTTTCTTAGAATGATAAGGCCCTGTGGTCAAGCATTAAGTACTGTTTAAAAAAAAAAGAACATTCAATTATTTAGTACACATGAACACATAAAGCAACAGGGTCCAGATTTTCACCCGAATTGGGGTGAATTCTGTACTGAATAAAATATCTTTAATACTCAGTAATATAGGATCATCCTCCATTTAGAAGTTAATTCCTCTCTCCCCACAGAGAATCAACATAGTTGAGTCTGAAACTCAGGCAAAGGGCCTCTTTAAAGATACTGACAACAAGAATGTCACTTGTAGGAGGAACTGTGATGTTGTAAATTAATCTGGCCTTTTACAAAAAATATGTTGCCTTGGGCTGGAGTTGACTAAATAACTCCAAGTTGGCTAAGATTAACCATCTCCATCTGTAGTCTTCAAATGCCTTCTCTGCACATTCTTCAATTCAGCTTTCATTGCTGGTCTTTCTCTTTAGTTTCCCATTTAGAAAGATGTTATGATCAGATCAGATTGCCCAGAGAGGATCCCTTCTCAGTCCATAAATTCCTCTCACTTCAAGTTGTCAAAGTGTGGATTTCTCCTTGTGACACATGCTTGCCTGGAGTCTGGTGCAAAGTTACTTTTTAGAAATTACAGTTTTGTTTTCTCTGTCTTTGTCAAAAAAGTAGCTTCCTTATCAACATGTGTATTATAGCCTTAGAAGGTCTTCTGCTCTAGGAAAATGTTTTAACCTAGCCTGTGTTCTTTCATGCATTCCTTTTTCTTGGAAGAGAAGTAAAAAGTGTCTACAAATACTTCTTAATGATAGGGTTTTTTTGTTTGTTTGTTTTCAGTATTAGTCAAATTTAAGAGCTTTACTTAAGGGACTGGGGACATAGCTCAGTGGTAGAGCATGTCAGAAGGACTTTCTTAACATGAACTTGCCTCTTCTTTGTTGGATAGACAAATAGTAGGCACATAGCATAAGGCCCTGGGTTCAGTGCCTAACCCCCCTCCACACACACACAGAGACAGACATAGACACACACACACACACACACACACACACACACACACACAAACACACACACACACATGCATGCAAACACAGAGTACTTCATACCAGCCTGGTAATAAAACAAGATATCATCTTCTGTGATTTCCAATAAGTTGCTATATTGGTCTTCTAGGTAATCCTTTACTTCTTGCAGAATGTATTTGGATTGTTCAGACATAATGTCTTAATTATTGTGCTTTACTCCACATAATCTATATACATTCTTTAGAACAGCACAAGATGCTTATGGAGAAAGTATGCAAAAGGAATCTGGGATCTAATCCTCTCTCACTGTGACCAAAAGCTGTGGGTATCAGGTACCCCAGTTGTAGCTTTGAATTACAAAGAAATAACCAAAATCTGCTGCAATCATTTCAGTTTTAGTGTTTATTTGTAATTATATCTGAACACAAATTTGAATATATTAATATTCAGACATCTGGGAATCACTTGCACTGTTATTATCTGCATTTCATGAGAAGAAATGATGTTTACTCAATATCCTCTTATAAATGGGTTTGAGCTAAATACCAGTCTCTCTTAAAATATTTCTCATGTTCAATGTAGACTTTGTGTCTCTGTTTCTTTGATTTAGCAGTAGCAGAATGTTCTTACTCTAAATATAAAATTATAAAAAAGCAAGAAACAATATTTTCTTTAATTAGCTTCTTCCTTTGGGGGTTTTAGAAGAAGGGTTATGACTTGACAAAGATCCTTCCCATCTGCTCCTGTTTGTTTGCTTTTATTTTGACTTCCTTTCGTTGTCTTATAAAATATCACATGAATCATTAACATTTGTTTTCATCACTTGTTTCAATTTCTTTTGCTTCACATGATTAAGACATTATGTTGAGAGAGGTTCAGGGCTACCATGTTTTATATTAACCTCATATTCTTTAAGTAAATATTACATTTTCTAGATACATATCTCATAGGTTTGCCATCCACTGTGTAAACATTTTCCTCAGCTCTAGTGTAGTGAGGCATATGCACATACAATGGTTTTGGGAGATTTGCAAACTTCATTAGATTACAGGTGTCTGGATGTAAATTTTGAACAAATAGATGCCATTTTAAATAAAGCTGCTTCTTAACAGAAAATGCAGCCCTGTGTACCAAAGGCATGTAAGAGATCCCTGTAGATGCTTGTGAGGGAATTCTATTGTGATACCTTTCATCAGCATAACTCATTGTTAATGATATGGCATGATTTTCAAACAGTGATGAGTTCCACTTTTTATGTCACCCAAGTAACCAATTGGAAATTGTTCCAATTTGTATGTTATCTTCTAGTATAAAAACCATGTTATATCATGTGATTGGTTTCAAACTTTGTTAGCTTTTAAAATAAATAATTACTTAATACTCTAAGTTCTTATGTGAAATAAAAGATTAATTCTGTATCTTTCTATAAGTACTAGACATTATCAATGACTGTAGGTACTATATCTACAAAAACATCAAGCCCAAACATTAAATTTATTATACAAACAATATCAGCAACAAAAGCAGAGTCCTCATTTCTCCCTTGTCAGTCATAACTTCTTGTTGTTTGTTATTAGGTGCCATTGAGTCAGGTTGTACTCATAGCTACCCTGCGCACAAGAAAATGAAACACTCCTCAACTGTGTGCCATGTACAGAATTATGTCAGTGATTCTCTGCTATTCATAAGGGTTTAAATATATGTACTTATTGGGTCTGATCTGGTGGTTTAAGCTCAGTGATACAGTTTTTGCCTCGAATGTACAAGGTCCTGAGTTTAATCCCCAGCACAAGGTGTGTGTGTGTGTGGGGGGACCTGGCACCATTTTTGCAAAGAATTTTAAAATATTTCTACATTTCACTATCTGTAGCTGTAAATCTGCATAATACCAATAAACCACAAACAAAAATTCACACCTGTGATAAACTGTTTGGTGATCGAGATACTTTATTATACACCAAATTATAGCTGTAAGCATCAAATCACAATGAACTTTGAAACTATTAGGAATTTGTAATTTAAATAGTTTCACTCAACCCCTACTCCCAAATGCTTTTAATTAGAACAGACTTTTTAATTAAATACTCCCATGCACAAAGTTTAGCTTGATGATTTTTCTGTCATGTCAACCTCCTATACAAAAGCAAATCATTGTGTCAAAAGAAAGTATTTTTTTCTGAAACTAGGGTATAAAAATTGCGGTTCTGATTTCTAGTTGCTCAGTTGAGACTGTGCAGAATTAAAGGAAACTCACAGTCGGTGGGAGTGCAAAGAGCAGGTCCATAAGGAAGTGAGTACAAGTCAGAGATACTGAATTTCTTCCAGTTGCTTCATAGAGAGAAAGAGATAAAATAGAATGGACGCAATTATCAAATCACTGCACTTCCATTTGGGTGCTCTGGGAAAATGTGAAATTACCTCTTTGAATTTTAATAGCTTTATTTGTAAAAGCCACTAAGAATACTTATTTAGTAGAGTTGTTGGGAAGTTTAGACTTAAAATGTTTAAAGTATCCTGAACACAATAGGTGCTTGGAAAATATTAGCTATACCAATTATCATCATTATTGCCATTTTTGCCAGTTTACTTCCTCTTAAAGTAAAGCTTTCATGCATTTGGATATCAACCAATAATTGTTTGGTAAACCTTAGTATCAAGAACAAATGGGAGAATCCACACCCCACCCCACACTGTGGCGAATACATAGAGAAGAACCTAAAGAGAGGAAAGTAGGAAATGGTGGTGTGGACAGGTATGGAATTATTTAGTTAGGAGGTAACTGTGGTGCACAGAGTGCAAATCTTACAACAAACCATATGAAAGTGTTTCCAAGTGCAAAGAAGATACCTCTGGTAATGAGGCCTAAGCTCTGGAAACACTCTAGGGATTCCCATAATCTCTGTTCTGATGCTGCCTTTTGCATGTCCTTCTCCAAGGTCTTACGTTTTTTTCTTGTCCACTGAGGAATCAGGAGAGGAGAGAACATTGGAACTGTTATTATATAGCATAAAAATGTGACACAGTTTAAATTTTGAGCTTGTATATTCTTCCTAGCTCTCTTACTATTCAGCTTTCATTCAGCTGGTCTGTTACCAGCACAGGAGTTAGAGCTATAGCCTATAATTTGGAGATCTGTTCTTAGCTCTCTGGATAGTCAATATGTGTTTATTTATTGAAAGCTGTAGGGCCAGTAGAACTTCTCTGGAATAATATAAAAGTGGATTAAAATTTATTCCTATAGACTTAATTATCTGCAAGTATGTTTCAATCACTGACAAATTATAAGGGAGGCTTTCTTTTAAAGTTAGCCTCTAAAAATAGAGAGAAACAGTCACTCTTGTGGAGTCTGTCTATGTCGGATGTATTTCTGTTGTTAGTGGATTGTAAAGTAGTGGCTTTCTGATATTTAATATTTAGTCATAGAAATAACTATAGCAGGTGAGAATTCATTTCATAGCTGACATCCATAATGCTTGATGCATTTGTCTATCTTTTGGGCATATTAGTCAAAACTTAATGTTGTGGTTGTTGTTAGGTGCCGTCGAGTTGGTATCCAACTCATAGCAGCCCTCATAGGGTTTTCAATGGCTGACTGTGTCAGGATAGCCTTGGGAGTGGATTGCCAGGTCCTTCTCCCATTTTTGCGGTGCTGGGAATTGAACTTGGGACCTCAGAAACTGCAGTGCAGCGCTCCACCAACTGAGCTAAATCCCAGCCCGTCAAAATTTAATAGAAGATATTTATTAGAAGTACAATTGTAGTGAGCTAGACACTGAGCACACACACACACACACACACACACACACACACACACATATATATATATATAATTTTTATAAGTCCATTTTATATATGATCTATGGTGAAGGTGCTTACAAAGTAATTGTGACTGTGTTTTAAAAATCAATGGAATTTTATTTAAAAATTCAGATTAATGGAAAGTTTAAAATATTCCACATGATAATTATTTTTATTACAGAGACACATTAATTTTTTTCTTCAAAATTTTAACATTGGAGGCCACATTAAAAGTTTTAAGGCAAGTGTCAGGCCAAAGCATTCTCATTATAATATTGGCAGGAAAAGAGATAAGGCTGCTGTTTTTATGGATTTTACAGTAGTATGCTAACTTTGTGTAACTTAAAAGTGCAACAAGTTCCAGGAACATTGGTGCATGTCTGTGATCCTAGGGACTAGGCGGCAGAGAGAGGAGGATTGTGAGTTCAAGGTCAGAGTCACCCTTCACAACTTAGTAAGACCTTGACTCAAAATAAAAAATAAAAAATGCTTTGAGGAGTGTAGCCCAGTGGTAGAACACTTCAAAATATGTTCAAGGCCCTGACCCCCAAGTGCTACACAAAAATAAAATGAGAGAGAGGGAGAGGGAGGAGAGAGAGAGAGAGAGAGAGAGAGAGAGACAGAGACAGAGACAGAGACAGAGACAGAGACAGACAGAGAGAGACAGACAGAGAGAGAGAGAAAAAAACTGCTGTGTACGATAATAGTACTTCTTATGGTGCATAGATTGAAGTATCAATAACACAGCTCTAATTATAGTTCAATAGGAATGAGTAGAAGAGCAAATTGAGAGGGAAGGAGTACTCGCTTTCTAGACTTCTAGAAGGACAAACAGGTTGAATATTCTAACAGAGTACAGAGCTTGGTGTGCTGTGGAAGGGAGAAGGATGGGGCACTGAATAAAGGGACAATGGGAAGAAATGAAGACTGAAAGTGAAAATTCAGTACTAATTTACATACCACCTTGTAAGCCATGGTGCAGAACTTGGCTTCCAATGTAAATGTGGATTTTTATTAAATAATTATTCATCCTTAGTGGATTATTTTTATATATACACTCTTTGTTCCTGATTCTTTCTACCTTAAATGCTATAGATAGCACAGGAGATTAGAAAACTATTTTTCAACCCTTTAATATTTTCTTCAATATGCAAAGATTTAAAAAAGGCATAGTAAGTACTGAGATGTTGTTGTCATTGTTAGGTGCCATCGAGTCTGGTCCACTTCATAGCAGCCCTATATACAACAGAACGAAACACTCCCCAACACTGCCCAGCCCTATGTCAGTGTTTCTCTGCTGTTCACAGGGTTTTTAGTGGTTGTTTCGGGATTATTTCAGGAGTGGGCTCCCAGGTCCTTCTCCCATTTTTGAGGTGCTGGGGATTGAACCCACGGCTTCAGAGAGCACAGAGCAGCACTCTGCCAACTGAGCTAAACCCCAGCCCCACTAAGATGTTGTTGTTGTTGTTATTGTTAGGTGCCGTTGAGTCGGTATCCATAGCAATCCTCATAGGATTTTCAATGGCTGACTGTTTCAGGATTGCCTTGGGAGTGGATTGCCAGACCCTTCTCCCATTTTTGTGGTGCTGGGAATTGAACTCAGGACCTCAGAGACTGCAGCGCAGCACTCCACCAACTGAGCTAAATCCCAGCCCACTGAGATGTTAATTTGTGCAAATTATTAGTCCTTCACAGATTATCTGAAAGATCTCACTTAATAGAATTTGAATTTGGGGGGAGTTGAGAAGTTCTCTCTCCCTTTTGACTAATTATAGGATAATTGCACATTTTTTAAAGATTGTAATAGGAATGATACCCTCAATATAATTAAATCTGTAGAAATAAAACAATTGAAAGGAGATCTCAGTAGGGATAAATAAACTATAGAACTAAAAATCAGAAAGCTTAGTAAAATTATCAGCACTCCACCTCTCCAGTTACTTATTTCTATAATCTAATTTCTTTTAAAAAATGTATGTTGCTTTATTTAATAGAAATTATTAGGTCAAAATTATCTTTTAATAGGTCCAATTTTTAACCAGGTTATAATACATGTATGAAATACTGAAATTTTGTTTTTATATTATCAAGTTTACTAAGTTGATTTTAAAAGTGAATATTTGAAACTCTTATTAAGCTGAAACTACAAATAATTATATATTACTACACTTACATAATGTAAGGAAGAAGGCGTAGTTGTATGTTTGATTGCCCAGGCGGATGCACTCAAACTGAGCAAATGGAATAAATCAATGATCTCACAGATGCCAATATGGTACTATCATATTACTTACCATACTTAGAAAAGAATTTTCATCAAAATAATATGGATTTGATATTGATATTTGATTTTTGCTTGGTTATGAAATTCTTATTTTTATTTAGTATCACAATGACTACTGCTAAACTATAATAGTCTCAATGAGAGACTACAGTTGATGGCCTAAGGAGGTGAAATAATTTTAGATCACATATCTAGGGAGATTATTCAGCACAGTTTGTGCATTTCTTGAAGTAATATTCAAAATTAGAGTTCATTTGAATTAATAATATATATTCATTGGTAAGTCTTATGTCTTATAGCTATTTGGGGAGAGCAGATATTGTGATATTTATTTCAATTATCAAGAAGATCCTGGCATATGATTGCTGAACTGGAAAGCTGAGGCTATTTAGAGACTTCCATGTAATTGTTATCATTATTCTTAAATGTAAACTGTATTAATTTTAGCAAATATTTGACACAATTTATTAGAAGTTAGCCAAAGACTAATCTCATATCATGAATATTACTACTCTTGTTGACAGAAAATGGTGGATTATGGTTGTTTATAATTCAATAAATTAAATATATACATTCATATATGTATACACAAAATTCAGTACCTACTTTGTGTGAATCACATGAAACCTATTTTTTATTCATTCGTTCATTCATTTCACACATATTTATTAAACAGATTGTAGGTGTTTGGGATATGTCAATGACCAAAACAGACTTCCATGCCTACAGGTAATAATCTAACCCTACAAATTGAGCTATGATAAAACATGAGACAGGAATATAGAACTTGGTCACATCAACATTTCTATGAAGTAAAAAGTGATCTGCAATTGGTGGTTATAAGTTCCTTACTAACCAATCTATTGTCAATTGTATAAAAGCACTTAATCAGTTTAATGTTGCAGATCAGATAAGTAAATATTTAGACTACTTTTCTATTTCCTGAATCTATCAAAGGTAATTTCTATTTTCTTATAGTTTAATTCTTGAAAATACTAGGCATTTTGCAAAAATTCATGACAGTATATATTTTTCCAGGTTTGGAAAATTTTCCCCTTTCTGATCACTGTACCCTGCAATTTGAATTTCAGGCATATTTTACACAAAGCTATCCTAACATTAGGACACAGCACAAAAAAGATGGTATAGAATGTGATATGTTTGAGGAACAGGCTTATGTTTTATTTTGGTTTTGTGTTGGAATTTTAATTTCCATTGTTTATTTTTGCTTCATTCAGGTAGTTTAGTGTGTCCAAAATTTTATTTCTTCTTTTTTTCAGATAACTGATTTTTCACTTGTAAAAGTTGAGTAATATTTTTACATCTTAATATTTGTTGGGTTCATGTCATTTCAGAGAAAGAAGGCTATTGTTCATTGATATTGATGAAATAACCTTGGTAGCTTTCATATAGATAGCAACAAATTTGCACAATTGCTACATTACATGGCATATTTAACAGCATTGCTAAAGAGTCAGGTGAGGGCTCAGTCTTTCGTGATAGAGATACACCTGAGTGCATTCAGAGAAAATTTGGTTCTGCAAGCTTGGAGGAAGTAATTGTCATTCAACAGAAATGAACTAGCTTTGCATATCAGTAAAATACACACACATACTCTTATCTGTTTTCTGAGTGCTCTGGAACTGATATCAAATAGCAAATATATATTTATGAGAACTAAAAGTGCTATGTTCTTCTGTATCATATAAACTATGAAATTAATTTTGACAATATAAGAAAACTGATATTTATAAAGCAAGTGAAAGTAAAATAAAAAGCACAAATTATATAACAGGGTACATAGGTTTTATATATACATTTGTCACCTAAATGCTTAGTCATTAATTATTTTTTATTATTCATTTTTAGATGGAAGACTGTATTTGAAAACTACTGTCATGTACTGAACCTTTCCAGTTGAAGAAGTTCATGTTCTAGTAAAGAACTTTGCAGTCAGACATTCGTCATTGGAATATTCTGAAAAAATAAAGTCCTTTCAAGGGAACTTTTGCAATTTTATGTAGTAATGTTCTTTAACATTTAAGTATTCTACAAAAAAAGTTTCCTCCATTGATTTTCACCTGTGCTTCATACCAGAGACCTGAGAATGTTTGTAAATGTACAAGTATCAAACTTCTTACAGTTAGTAACTGCAACTTTGCTGCTGGACACTTGTATACAGAGTTAAAGGCAGGTCTGAATAAGTAAGGCCTAGCTTTTTTCTTTTTTCTTTTCTTTTTTTTAATGGAATGAACCATTTTCCTCTTCTGAAAATTCTGTATCTGAGCACATCAACAGACTCTTAAAGCAGTGGTAACCCAGACTTACAGAATTATGTCCCATGAAAACCAGCAAGAACACATGTAAATGAACTTGTAAGGGGCATAGAGGATTCTGAAAAACATATAGAGTAATATTCTGTTACATTCGATTTTAAACTCTCCATTGCCAGTTTTCTCCTGAAGATTTTTTTGCATACTTTCCAAAAGACCAACAAATGGATGTTAACAACAGCTCAATGAAATAACATTTCGCTTATCTGAAAAGAAGCATTGAATATAAGCCAAAAGATTTCACTGAAGGTCTCTTTTTCTTAAAAATGAAATATATATATATATATATATAAATAAATGTAACATGTTTTCATTCCAAACTGGTAGTGGTATATAGGATTAAAAATAATAATGTTGCTTCTTATTCAAACTGTTGGTCACATGTACAGTATATAAACATAAAACACACAGGAAGGTATTATGTATGCAGTAGTATACTAGAGTTTAGGAAAATGAAAATTTTAGAAAATATGTTTTGTCACCCTGTTGGTCAGAAAGATATCTTTCTGGTTTTAACGCATGCAGGCATGTAAATATTTGTCTGGAGTCACAGTATTAATGAATGAGATCTTAAGCATCTGGTGACATCAGAGTTCTGTGTCAGCCGTTTTTATTTGTTTATCGATCCCTACTTAGTGCCCCAAATTGCACTATTGAGAATGGGTTTTGGCTGACCAGTGAATCAAAACACCAGAAATATTTTTATATGTTAATGTCATATTACGTTAATGTTGCTGAAAAACAAAACATAACAAGCCCTTGGTGTATCAGTCCAATACCATGTAACCCTGAGTGATAAAGTTAAACTGTGTTGTGCTTCTCACCCTGGTCAGAGGGAAGGGTGGCTACGTGTTATTTTCACTGTCTTTTTGAAAGTTACAGTATGTGTTTTCACTTTTGTGCAGAAAACTAGAAGTAAAGCTGCAAACAGTGCTTATTACACACCGGTTACCTTCTCTTTGTTTTTATACATCTGGAGTTATACCTTTAAAGACTGATAAAACTCACTACAGTCATTGTACATTTTATGATTTTTTCTGTCATCCAGAAATTTTATGATTATAACATTATTTATTACCATAAAACAACAAAGTCTTATGTGTCTGAGAAAAATAGCTTAAGTGTTTAAAGGTAGTTCTGATTGGGTAAGAATTATTTGGTTAAGAAAAAATAACATTGTAGATACTCTGGCACTAAGCTTCTATACATTTTAGGTCTTCCTTATAATGCTGGGACATAGTTCTTTTATGTAACTTGTATTAACCAGCTAAGTCCATCTTTTAGTACAATGAAATGGTTATATTGCAGTTCTTACTTTAGCTTGCTTAAAAAGGGAGTGATATTTTTATTTAAAATATTGTTAGTAAATGCTTTGTAGAGACTTGGTTTTTTAAACATAGTTCTTTCATAACCATCTTTTGTTATTTGAGCACAAGTGATCCTATTTCTAGTTATATGTATTTTTTTGTTTTTTTTTCCCTATATGCAGTCTTTAAAGGACTTCAACACTTAAACTTGAATGGACTTGTGGCAAGCTTTGGAATCATACATTTTTCGAAAGATTTTTTTAAAAGACTACAACTTATATATGTAGTAGAATCAGCCATTGCTCTGCTCCTGGCATAGAGTCACCTGTTAAGTGAGATTAAAAGTTTTAAAATACATACTTTCAAGAGCTTTGAGAATGCTTTAGTGTTTGGTTCAACATAAGAGGAAATTTTAGCGGGAATTTAAGAAAAAAGCTATCAGCTATATGTTAAGAGAGACTCAGTAATTACTAACATGTTGTAAATATTACAATTCACAAAATGTTATGTAAGTCTGTAACTTAATTTTTTTCTTTATTTTAGTTAAACAGGTTGGTTTAGAAATTTGTGTTTTGGCATAAGCAAGTAAAATTGTGCCCATTTTATGATTTCCATGCTTTTGTAATCCTACAAATATTAATGTCTAGTTGTTCTATATTATAACCACATTTGCGCTCTATGCAAACCCTTGGAACAGAACATACTCATCTTCATGTAGGACCTATGAAAATTGTCTATTTTTATCTATATATTTAAAGTTTTCTAAAAATGATAAAAGGTTATTACGAATTTTGTTGTACAAAATCTGTACAAAAATCTGTTTTTACATCATAATGCAAGAATTGGAAATTTTTCTATGGTAGCCTAGTTATTTGAGCCTGGTTTCAATGTGAGAACCACGTTTACTGTTATTGTATTTAATTTTCTTTTTCTTTTCAACAATCTCCTAATAAAAATGTCTGAAATCTCCCTGTGACTTTATTTACAGTTTGTCTTTATTAAATTTTGTGAAATGCATAGCATTGAAGGAATATTTGCTTTCTAATGGGAGGCATATAAAAACAACATGTCAGCTATTTGCAATGTGAAGGGAACAATGCTCAATGATTTTATTTAACATGCAACTGCTTCTATCTCTAATATGAATTACTGTGGTGAAAAACATCATAAAAGCACACTCTGTAGTTATTGTTTAACAAGCAGATTTTCCATATTTTGTTTCTTGCCAGCTAAGCAAACTGCCCACATATACATGATTTATTTATGTACATTTCTCAGTTTATGAAGCTGTTATTTGTACCTTTTTCCTTTATATTCTTATATTCCCATGATTCTTATTTCACAAAGCTTTATGCTGAATAATGTAAAGTAGACATGTTGATGGAACAAAATATATTATTCCCATATCTATAAGAGCATAGATTTGTATAAGTCTAGCTCAGTGTTTTGCTTTCTATTCTATCATTGGAAAATATGCTTTTAATAACTTAAAATTACAGTATCTTTTAATAATATATAAACATTTTAATCAATCTAAAGTGCAACTTTTGAAGAAATATTGGGTTGCTATCTCTGTGAATAGTCTAAGCATTCTCAAGAGAATGGAAAATGGATTTTTTCTGTCTAAATGAATTATTTCAATGAATTCTTGAAAAGGCATATTAACAAATGATTTTTCTTTAATAAAAACCTAAAATATTGATGTGACTAATATAAACACATTTTTGTCTTCTGTCATTATGTGTTCATGTCAGTCAGTAAGATTTGTACTAGAACATCATAAAATCTATGAATATTAGTGAAATTTGGTGATAACTTAGGTTCCCCCCATGTATTTTCACTGGAACTGGCAAATTTACAACCTGCTCAAGAGCTATTATTTACTACTGGAGTAGACTGTTTTATAAATATAAATTATATGGATTTCATTTTTAAATATAGGTAGCAGGGATATTAATAGAATCAAAATGTTATAAATAGAAATGTAATATCAATTTTCATATGCAGGCTTGGTGCATACATTTTTCTTTAATATACACAATTGACATATACAAGTTGAACTGATCTTCATTAACTCATTTAAGGGGATCCACGAATAAAGACTTTCTGCTGGACAAAGCTCTTTGCTAGCTGTTGTAGTGACTGAAGAAGAAAACATACTGTTGTCCCAGTGGGGCTTATAATTTTGTTGGAATAGGAAATCTTTCTTTCAGGAAGAAAAATTCCAGTGAGTATCTTTTGCTTTGCAGTAGACATAGAAATGGCATTAAGAGATTTGAAAAACCTGTTAGAGTCCCTATGATTCGGACCTGACTGGAGAGCAACTAACAACACTGTAGATACTTCTCCTCTGGATAGTAACTATCTAGTAACTTATTTTATACTTTAACGGTTCTACAGAAAAATACAAGGTGATTTGAGAAGTCAGCTAATTGGATGTTGTTGTTCCGTGCCTTCCATTCGACTCTGACTCACAGGAATACTATGTAAAACAGAAAGAAACATTCCCCGATTCTGTGCCAGGCACATGATCTTATTTATGTTTAAGCCCATTGTTGCAGACACTATGTCCTTCTTTTTTTCATTGACCTGCCACTCTCCCAAACATGATGTCCTTCTCCAGGGATTGGTCCCTCCTGACTACATGTCCAAAATATATAAGACGCAGTCTAGCCATCCTTGCTTCCAAGGAGCACTCTGGTTACACTTCTTCTAGGACAAATCTGTTGGTTCTTATGGCAATCCATGGTATATTCACTAATCCTCTCTAGCACCATAATTCAAAGGCATCAATTCCTCTCTTGCCTCCGTTGTTCAATGTCCAGCTTTCACAACCCTAGGATGTGACTGAAAATACCATGGCATGAGTCAGATGCACCTTTGTTTTCAATGTGACATCTTTGCTTTTCAATACTCTAAAGAGATGTTTTGCCACAGCTTTTCCTAGAGCAATGTGTCTTTTGATTTCTTGACTGCTGCTTCCACAGGTGTTAACTGTAGAACCAAGTAAGGTAAAATCATGGACAACCTCTTTTCTCCATTTATTGTGAAGTTGCGTGCTGACCCAATTGTAAGGATTTGGCTTTTGCTGATGTTTCCTCACAGTCCATACTGAAGGCTATGTTGGAACTGAGAAAAGGGAAATATACATTCTCCCCACCATTTCAATTATTCTTTTCATGTTACTGTATTAATTTATTTCAATCACATCATTCTTCTTATGAATGACTGTAACTTCTCTAAGATATATAAGCGGTTCAGCCACAATAATTTTATCTATCAATAAATTCTTGTTATGTTCAAAGTATTAAATACGAATATGCAATATTTAATCCTTATCATTTAGCATCTATATATTTCTAAGGTAAGTAATGACCTAAAATGATTGAAGCACAACATAAATTCCCAAATGGCCAATGACTGCTAAGACAAAGAGTAATACATGTAGTGCTTATATCATTTACCTTTAAAGATGAATAAGCTAGAAATCTTCAGCTAGAATGGCTAGAACAGTTGGGGACTTCTCTGGTTGTTGTAAGAAAAACAAATTATTATAACTTCAAAAAGCAAAGGTTATTATTTGTAAAGACAGTAGAGTACTCAAGGAATGTTAAGATAGGAACACAGCCAGCCCCTGTGGACCGAGGTTCAGGCACCCTCTTATACCTTCACCTGTCTGCTCTCTCACTGGCTCTGCCTCTTCTCTCATTGAAGTAATACATTCTCCTCTTGTTCATCTCTTGACTCCTTTATTATTCAGAAGCTTAAGACCCACCCCACAAAAATGAGCCAGTCATTTTTCTCTGTCTTCCCTAATATTCTCTGAGAGTTCTTTTTGTCTTATGTTAGGGTACATGCCAGTAAGTACTTGGCAGTACATTGGATGTGTTTAGGGAATTTCAGAAACTGTGGCATCCAATGAAATTTGAATCTCTTGACTTGGGCCTAGGTATTGGGATTTTTAAATTCTTCTGGTGTTTTAATGAGTACCTAAGGTTGAGGACCATCATATGAAAGAGTGACAAGTATAACATTATAGAATACTATTCGTGGAGATTCTGTGTGAGAGGAAGGTAGTTGGTGATGAGATTAGAAACCATGGTGAGCTGTACAGACACTAAAAAATGCCAATGAATACTTCTATAAAATCAAATATTTTTGAAAATTAATTTTAGCATTTTGAACTTAATTCTGAATTAAATGTGAATTTTCCTACTCAAGTGCCACAGGATTTTTTTCTAAATAAAATTACTAATAAATCTGACCCAAATACCAATTATTGTACAGAAAGGTACAAATTCTATCTTGGTCCTTATTGAGGCTTTCTCCCCTTGAACATCCTTAACATTTCCTTCACTCTATATCATTTGCAGAGAACCTTTTGTTTTGTTACTAAGATCCAGCCTCTAAGAAGCAGCCCTAGGTCTTTCTTCATTGAAACCCTCCAGACTTGTAGATGCAAAAAATCATCTCATAGTTTGATGTGCTTCTCAATGTAAACAAAAGAAATATTTACAACAATTACATTTATGGGGGTTATAAAATCAGATGAAAGGAGGTAATTTTTCTGCACTTCATTTGCACTGGTAAAATGTTAGCCAACATAAGGGAACTGTGACAAGTTTTGTAAATACAGTATAATACCTAAAACTATGACTAAAATGGTATATTAATATATACACGCAAAAGCATATGGATAAAATAAAGTTCATTGTTAGAGTCACATTAGCATCCAGATAAATAGTAATTTTTTTTGTAATTGATCCAGAGCTTTAAGCTATTTTGTTGGTAGTTTCCAATCCCGTATCAGATACTTTGGCTGCGCTTTCAATAATGCTAAATATGTGACAAACTTTATCTACTACATTAGTCAACAGAAAAGGATAAATTAGGTGACACATCTCCAGTACTGTGCATCACTATGTTCTACTTATTGTGTGTACCCACTTTCCATAATATATTTCAAATAGACTTTTTTGAATTAATTACTGAAATGATTATTATTTAGTTATTGAAAATTGTTAATTCAAAATATCCTATTGTTGGCTTCTACCACAAGGCTGGGATATGTTCCTTTCTAAGGCGCCTTGGTAAAGTCAAGAAAAAGTGTCTCCCATTTGGTTAGATCTTTCAGTTGGATCCATGTGGTTATCATGTGCCTGGGTTCATTTGTGCTGAGTGGTGTGTATCTCCTTAGATTAATATATTTTGATTACGTTTAATATATGCCTTATGCATGTTTTTTCTTTTCCTACAGATGCTACTGTGAGACAACAGGCACTCATCAAGGCCTAACTAATAGTAGGCAAAGAATGTTGGGAAATGAAGTTTCTACAATATAAAAGAGCCTGCGGTCATAACACTGTGGCATCTGATCCCATCAGATCTCAGGAGCTAAGCAGGGTAGGGCCTGGTTAGTACTTGGATGGGAGACTGCCTGGGAACACCAAGTGCTGTAGGCTTGGGAGAAGGACTCAGCAACCCACTCCCAAAAATTAATCAGCCATGGAAACCCCTATGAATAGCAGAGAAGCAGTAACAATCCTGTTCACCAGGATTGTATGTATGATCATTATGAGTCTGATACTGATTCAAAGACACCTAACAACAATATAAAAGAGAACAAGACAGAGCAGAGTATATGATCAAAGAACAAGTGAGTAGTTTTTCCTTTGATGTTTGCTGGAGCTTGGCAGATATTTCCAAAAAAGGTTTTCTGTTAGCCCACTAGTTAACTGGTCCTTTGTGTATATAAACAGGCTTATCTCGGAAATGTTTATTTGAATCTCTTTGTGATTCTGGATTGTAGACTTTTGTGGTTCTCTGTCTGGCTTCTGTAGGAGGCACTTGAAAAGACCTGAGGAACCCACTTCAGAGTCATTCCTGAAGACTTGCAGCCCCTAGATAGTCTTCATTGTCTCCACCTCTCAGAGACTTTGCTTGTTTGTTGTGTTTTCTACAGATTGTTAAGTGGTAAGAGAATGGATCTAAGAACAGGGCAGTTCTCTGGCCAGAATTTGAGACAAGGAGTGACTGTCCTGTCCTGTTTTGATTTGCTTTTTAACCAGTCTCAGTTTTTAATTTCCTTTCTTTTTAAGGGAGGCGGATTGTTTAGGTATTGTCATATCAAAAGGACAGAACTTAAAAATTTGGATCAAACAGCATTGTTAGCTACTGAGATAAACATTGAAAGCTAACACTAACAGTATCTACACAGAATCTGCAAGACACCCAGATATTTATTATTTTAAAGCATACATTTGTATAATCACAGCATTTGGCAGAGTGGGCTGAGCATGATCTTGTAGTTAAAGTACAGGCATGTTGTTATTATGAACTATTTAAAAGTATACAAAATAGGAAAGACTCACCTTTTAGGACCACCAGTTGCTAACATTTTGCCTCATTTGTATGCTCTTGCACTGCTCTTTCTCTCTTCTCTCTGCGTCTCTTGGAATTTGTAAGGATGTGTAAGGATACATGATTTTTTAAAAAGATATTTGGTGTGTTATAATGTATTAATATAACAATTTTAATATATTATGTATATAATTATAACATATTATTAATTTTGTGTTAAGATGTCCCAAATTTGGCTAACAAGAGCCCCTTTAAGCTAACTGTCATGTCTTTTCCATATCTCCAATACTTGCATGCTCTGAGTCTCAAGAAGATGTTTCAGACACAGTTGGTGCTTTGACTACTTGAGACTTGGGAAGAGCTATTTTCTCAAAGAGCCCTTTGGAACTTCGGCAGAAACTAAGACTGATATTCCATTTTACATATGGCTAAATATAATTGCTTTTTAAAATTCAGACTGAAGAACTGGGCATAGTGGCACATGACAGTAATCCCAGGACTTGGGAGACTGAGGCAGGAGAAATGACACAAGTTTGTGGCCATCTGGTCTACACAGTGATTTCCAGGGGAGCCTGGGCTACAAAGCAAGATTGCATCTCAAAAACCAAAGAACAAAAAACAACGCCAATTAAAAAAAAATCAGACTGGAGATATGTTTTGAGAGGATTCAGCCAGTTTGCATTAATTCTACTATCTTAACGATGTGCTTGTTCTTGCTTTTAGAATTCATTTTTATTCATTTTTAATGGCTCATTCCTCATTTCATTTGTTTCCTTCTAGAATGATTTGGAACTTATATACTCCATTCCCACACTCTTTGTCCATTTCTACAGTGTTTATTCTTAGGTTCCTGAGTGGTTTACTTAGCTTAACAAAGTGTAGAATATTTCAACATATTTCTTCTTTCCAAAGAATACAAAACCTGGAAATACCATCATTCCTTTTACTCCGTGCTATTTTAGAGGCTATTTTATTTCTAATTCTTTCATTTCTTACAGACATTCATTATTATTAGAGGTGTTCCTATTTATATTTATTACTGTTATTATTAATTTGTATTCCTTATTGCATTCTGACTTTTTGAATAATTTCTTTACTTGAAAATAATATATTCAAAAATTATTTGATAGAGTTGTAAAAAATAAAATAGTTTACTTTTTGGTAGTTTCAGATTATTGATTTTTTTCTGCGTTCTTGAAAAAAAATATTTTGCTTAATGTACAATCTTTGATTCCCAGTAATACTCTCTTGGCAATTTGTGTGTTCCACTGCCTTCTGATATGTATTGGTATCAAGAAAAGTTTAAATACTGTTCTTTGTAAGACATTTATCTTTTATCTCTGAG